>JAQZBX010024728.1:0-29977 GCA_029593785.1 Cabassous unicinctus
TTGTTTTGGAGTTCTACTTTCTAATAGAAGTTTGCATGTCTGCTCTTTCCCTAGGACATAGACTGCCCTCTCTTGAGTATCTGGAGCTGGCAGGCCTTTCTTCCATACTGTCCAGTTCTATATTTTTCACACTCCTTTCATATTCTCAGGATGCTTTTGAGTAGAGTGCAAATTCTGGTAGGAAGGTAACCCCAGGGATAAATTTCCCAAGTTGTTTCCACCACTGTACGTATGGCTCCCTCACTCCTCTAAGAGCAAAGGTTCTTAGATGAGTCTTAGGCCATTGCCATTTTACCTTTTACTCATTTCCAATTCAACCAGCTATGATCTTGTCACACTTCAGCCAGCTACTCCACTGAAACTGCTCTTCTAATGTTACCACTTACATTCAAGTTCTCAAGTGCAACGAGCACATTCCTTTCTTTATCTTCTTGATCTTTTCTTCCTGATTTCTCATCATTGTTTATAGGTTGATTATATTCTTCCCTACCACCACCTTGGCTTACCCATGTCATTTTTTTCAATTTCCTTCCTACCCCTCATTTTCTTCCTTCTCAGTAGTCTTCCTCTATTTATCCCTTTCATGATGATGCCTCCAAGGCTCTATCTCCTGCCCCTTTACCTCTCACTCTACATACTCTCTCTGAGTGACCACATACAAATTATGGTTTCAACTATATCAATATGCAAGTATACACCAACCCTTCACATCTAGCAAGAACTGTCTCCTCAGCCCTATATCTGAATTTCCAATTGGACTTTCATGGATACCTCAAACTAAAGCTCTTCCCCCAAAGTTCTGCCCCCTCTTCCTTATCAAGGTGAATGTCACCACCAATGCTCTAAGCCAGAAGATGGAAGGTTTCCTTGAAATGTCCTGCTCTGTCATTCATTGATGCAATTAGTGATGATGTGCCAACTCCACATCCTAAATATATTTTCTTAATTTCTCTCCTCCTCCCTGTTCTTGCCAAAGACTTAGCCCAAGTCATCATTACATATAGCCTGGCTTTCTATCACAAGATTCCTACAAGTTCCTCTGCCTCTTGACTGACCTTTCTCCAGTTCATCCTCTATAATGATGCTATTAGAAAATATAACACCCTTATCTAAAGTCTTTCAATTGTTTATGTAGTCTACACAGTAAAGTCCAAATTCCTCAGCATTTCATACCAAAAATCCCATGTCCTGGCCATAGTTCATCACCTCAGACTCACCTCCCACCAATTCATCAGAGCTATGTTACACTAGAGGTCATTATATTCCAAACAGGGTTCTGAGGAGAAATTCTCAAGTTATTAATAAAATTATGATCAAATAATTTTAAGTTGTGAAAGTGAGGAAATTGGTTTAAACACTGTAATGGGTATTGAGAATATCAAAGAAAGGAACAAAGAATATAAATTTTCAGTGCTGAACTACTGTTTTTCAATGAAAACCCATTAACATCTGTGGGAATACAGTTTAAAAAATGCTCCTGAAGGCATTTGGGACAACTTATAGCAATTCCTAGAATATGCTATGCTCCCTTGCTTCTCAACCTCTGTCTGGGGTACCATCCATTCATTCATTTGCTCCTTGTTTCTTCATCCAAAGCATTCATTGTACATCAATTATATGTACTAAAATAATTAGGTTGGACATTCAGAGGAAGAACATGATCTATGTGAGCTAAATTAGTAAACATGTGATAAAAACAATCAGGCTAAATGCTGTGAACTTGGCAGTATAAAGTGGGAGGAATTGAATTGGGGAAGATCATGAGATAGTAATCTTGCCCCTTCTTTACAGGGTTATCTCTGAGATATGTGTCAGAGTTTTATTTTAAGTATTTTGAGGCTTAGATGTTAAGTATGTATATACTTAGTTATATTTTCTTCCTGTATTGATTCTTTTGTTATGAAATTTCCATCATTGTCTCTAGCAATATTTCTTGTAGTAAATTCTATTTTGTTGGATACTAATATATATATAACTACTCCGGTTCTTTAATGGTTACTGTTTGAATGGTATGTCTTAACCCATCTTTTTTTTTTTTCACTTTATTTGTGTCTTTGACACAAGGTGGGTCTCTTGTAGACAGTACATAGTTAGATCTTACAATTTCATGCAGTCTGATGATCTATAACTTTGGTTGGGCTGTTTAGGCAAATCACATTCAATGGAGTTGTTGGCATGACTGGGTTTATATACCCCATAGTAGTACCTATTTTCTGTGTCTCCTCTCTTGTTTGTTCTTCTGTTCCTCTTGACTGTCTTTGTATATGTAAGCTAGTTTTTAGTGTAACATTTAAATTGATTTGTTTACTTTTAACTTTTCCTTTAGTTATTCTTTAAGGATCCTAATTGAAAAATTGGAATACAATTTATTTTATGACAGTTTACCTCAGCTCAATGTTAACTTAATTCCAGAAATATAGAAACTTGCTCCAATGTACCTACATTTCTTCCCATTTTCATTAGGCTGTTGTGATATATATTTTTTATATGTTACACATGCTGCATGTAATGTTATAATTACTGATTTATACAATTTTAATTTCTTAAATTAAGACAAGAAATGAGAAAAGGTATATGTATAGAGGCTTTTATATTAACCCACGTATTTATCATTTCTTGCGCTCTTCCTTGCTTCCCAAGTGGAGTAAGCGCTTTTCAGTCTGAAGTACTTGATTTCAGTTTTCTTGTAAGGCATGTATGATAGATGAAATTATTTGTCCCCACAACTCCAATTTCTTTTTCTTAATCTGTATTACTTTGAGTGTGAACCTATTTGTAAATAGGACTTTATTACTGGATCCTTTATGAGCAGAGTTAATTTGGCAAAC
Organism: Cabassous unicinctus; assembly: GCA_029593785.1. NCBI lineage: Eukaryota > Metazoa > Chordata > Mammalia > Cingulata > Chlamyphoridae > Cabassous > Cabassous unicinctus. Next base: position 2,829 of record JAQZBX010024728.1, read on the forward strand.
ATCAGCAAGAGAAGGTCAGAGGCAGAGATCTAGGACATCTCCATGTGATGAAATGTTGCTATCACCAAAATGACTGACTCCAGGAGAAACCATACCTTGCTGATATCTTGATTTTGAACTGTTAGTTTCTAAAATTGTTTATCAATAATTCTTGCTTTTTAAATCAACTCCTTAAATATTTAGTATTTGTCAATCTTGGATGTCATTTCTCACTTTAATTTTGCTCAATATGGAATTCTTGCTTGACAGTGTTTTCCTTACAGTGCTTTGAACTTGTCATTCTACAGCTTTGTGACCACTGTGACAATTTGATATTATATATGAATTCCAAAAGAAGATATTTTTGTTTGTAAATTGGTCTGTTCCTCTGTGCATGATATCCTTCAATTGTATTAAATTCAAAGGTTTCACTTTTACTTGATTAAATTAAGATTAGGGCTTTGATTTGGCCACATAATTAGGGTGACCTTGGGTTGAGTCCCTGCCTGCTTGGTGGGCAATATAAATGGACTCTTTAAGGCCTTGTAACTTTAAGCTTTTACCCCAAAACAAATACCTTTTATAAAAACCAGCAGATTTCTGCTACTTTGCCTCAGCTCCCCATTGGCTAGCTAATACAGTATTTGTTACCTGGAAGTGGGGTATAGTCTGATGCAATTACCAAAAATGCTGGAATGGTTTTATAAGTGGGTAAGGGGTATTTATTTGAATAATTGTGAGATGCTTGATAGAAAAGTCCTAGATTTCTTTGAAGAAACTGTTGGTAGGAATATGGACACTAAAGAGACTTTTTATGAGGCATTAGAAATAAATAATGAAACCATTATTGGAAACTGGAATAAAGGTGATCCATGTTTTAAAATTGGAGAGAACTTAGCAATATTGTTTACAGAAGGCAGAATTTGAAAATGGTGAGCCTGGGCTAGCTGAAGAACTTTCCAAAGTAGACTCAGAGAATGTGGCTTGGCTTCTCCGTGCAGCTAATATAAAATGTTAGGCAAGAGAGATAAGCTTTGAACTGAATTATTGGGCACAAAGAAACCAGAAACTCATTCCAGAAATTCACACCTCTGGAAATCAAGCCCCTAGATGATAGTTATGCATTTGATGAATTAACTAAACTTGGAACACTTGGGTCAGGATTGAAAATACAGTTATCTAGGAAAGACTTGTGGAAAGTGTTACTGTCTGATGACTTGGACCCCAGCTTCCTGCATACTAAACCAACAAGCTTTTTGTGAGAACTGTATGAACAAAACCACTGTCAGCCTGTACTGAAAGGGACATCAATGGGAGATATGGAAGGTGAAATGGCTTTAAGAGGAAAGCCATGGAAGCTGAGATCTGGAATCAAGACATCTCCTTGGGCCAAGAGAGGGACCCCACTCATATATATGGAGAGGGTAAGTCTGCCAAGGCAGTTGAAGAAGGTGAATGTTCCAGCCAGATGTTCAGGGAAAGGTTAGCCACCCCTACCTATAGGGAGATTGCAGCACATTCCCCAAGTGTTGGGGAGACCAAGGTCAAAACCCCATAGGTCTGAGAGGGGTGAGCATACCTCCCATTGATTAGGAAAGGCCAGGTTGACAACTCATTGTTCTGAGAGGTTTGGGCTTTTATGCCAAAGGTTAGGGAGGATGTTATCTTCACTTCCTAAGGGGGTTGAGACTCTACCCCAAATATTGGGTAAAGTGTGGCCATCAGGCCAATGCTCTTGGAGGGTGAGGTCTGTAGTGTGGTTGTCATCCAGGTGCTTGAAGAGGATAAAACCAAGAAAATGGCCATTTGGCAATCCTGTGGAAAGAGTGTGTCCCCATGGGGCCCCAGGAAGAAGAAACCATAATCTTTAAAATGATTCTCAGACATTGAAATCAAATGAAGAATGCCCTGCTGGTTTTCAGAACTATAGAGGACTAGTAACTCTTGTTTCCCTCCAGATTTCTCTTTATGGTAATACAAATGTTTATCCTTTTTCTGTCTCTTTGTATATTGGAAGCAGATAAATTGTTTTGTAAGTTTCAGAGGTCTACAGCCAGATGGGTCTTTGCCCCAAGAAAAACTATATTTTCATAAACTGATTGTGATATGATTTTGTACTTAGTATTGCTACTGATATAATGGTTTTTGGATATTGTAATGTCTTTATGGAATTCAGAGGGTGGAGTTTGGCAATTTGATATTATTTATGAATTCCAAAAAAAGATATTGGATTATGTTTATAAACTGGTCAGTTCCTCTGGTTACATTAGATTGTATTAGATTCAGAGGTTTCACTTTTACTTGATTAAATTAAGATTGAGACTGACCCAGTCATATCAGTAGGATGTTGAGTCTCCCCCCCACCCCTTTTGTGATTGGACACTCACACAGGAAAAGGACACAGCAGAAAAGAGAATGGGCTTTGGATGCTGGAGCCCTGGAAGAGAGCCAAGCCATTCACCTGATTGTTTGCAGTTACAGAGACCAGAGCCCTGAGCAGCTGAGCCTGAGAAAGAGAAGAGCCCTCCAGCCTACAGCTGATAATGGAAGGAGCTGGGACCACAGAACCTTAGGAAGAAAAGGAAGGCTGAACTCTTGCAAAGACTGGCAGCCATCTTGCTCCAACACATGGCAAAAGACTTTGGTGAGGGAAGTAACTTATGCTTTATGGCCTTGTGGCTGTAAGCTTCTACCCCAAATAAATACCCTTTATAAAAGCTAACAGAGTTCTGGTACTTTGCATCATCACCCCTTTGATTAATACACCATTTTTCTGAGAAAATGCAAAGAGTATTACTCTGACATATGACAAACATCCTTATGTTAGGCCTCAAGGCAGGCCCTTTATGGGTAACCAGGGACAACATGAAGAAAACTTCAACATGAGAGTTGGGCAAATACATTTACTATGTCTGCAGAGGTAAAGAGCCAAGGGCAGTCCAAAGTGACTCAGACCCGACTCCCTGTGCTGTGGTTTTATTCTTGCTTAAATACCTAAGTTACTTCTTGGCATTTGCTTTGATTATGCATTAGCTTTTATGCATATGGATGACTATACATAGCTAGTTATATAATTGTTTAATTAGTATATTCAGGAAATCATGCTTGCACAATACATTGCATGATCAAAAAAGGGGCAGATAACTCCACCCCTGGGTGGGAAATTTACTATGTTAATTAAGCAAGTTGAAGTAAGGACAGCAAGGGGCTTCTGCTCAGGTCTGGCTAACTGGTTGAAGCTGGTTTTCATACTTCATTGCTTCAACAGGATATTCTTGACCACCAAAAGTGGAATTTGCCAAAAGAGAGAGTTGCATCTCATTACCTTGTAATTTACATACAATTCTTTCCTTTATATTCTAGCAACAGTGAGAGAAACAAGTTACTTTCAGGTATTTGGTCATCATACATCCATCAATTCCCTCCTTCTAGTTTTTGACGATATTCCTATGGCAGGGGAAAGGGACAAATCTCAGATCTTTTGTAACTACTTCCTGCTGACATTATGGGTGTAGATCTTTTAGGAAGCTATTGTAAGAGGGTGGTCTGAGGAGGAAAAGTCAGTCTGTTAAAGTTTGCAATTGCTTTTGATTAAAGCATTGCATACATCATATGAGTACAGGTGCAACTGCTAAAAGAATCAAGGTAATAATTAATTGTCCTATGTTAGGTGGGGCAGCCACTTGGTAAGGCTAGATGGGCTCAAAAAAGAAAAATTATGTTCCTGTGCTATGAGGTCATTGGCTTTGTTCTTTAGCTCCTCAATGCTCTCAAGGACTTTGCCTGGTTCCCTTACAAAGTAAAAGCACCCTTCTTTGAGGAATAAATGTGTTCCTCCTTGTGTGGCCGTTAGCAAGTCAAGTGTTCAGCAGTTTTGCAGCACTACTGCAGTTAAGGAGTTTATTAGCTTTTACATTGTTAAGATAGTGTCTGCTGTCTTAACTATATCTGCTCCCACTTCCTTGAAGAGATCAGTAGCTAGGTACAAAGATGCAGCTGCAGTTCCAGTGAATGCTGCAATTCCCAAGAAGGTAAATAAGGGGATTAATGGGATTGCTCTGTTTGTTCTGGGGTTAAATTTTGTTGTTACTGGGAAGGGTAACGTGGTGCTATCATTCAATGTAAATACTGCAGGGAATACTTCAGGGAAAACATAACCAAGGCTATAAAGTCCTTTCCAATATGGTGGAAGGGACAGATAAGCAGAGTTTCCACAAAGGAAATATATTCCTAATTTTGGGTTTAAGCTAGTGGTAAAAGTTATATTTGTTACATCTTGTTTCCAGTCTCACTTGCTTAACTGCTAAGAGTATGATGTAAAAAGGGAAACTTCTCCTTGTGTTAGGGCAGCACTAAGCAATGGGTCTATATTTGGGTGATGGGATTGTTTTCCACTAAGAGTTTCAAAAAAGAACAAGGATTTAGCTTCATCATAAAACATGTTAGGGTGATTTACATAGGAAGAGTTCAGTCACCTGAAACTTTGATCATTTGTGGTGTTAATGAGGATATTGTACATACCATGGAGTCTGCCTTTACAAAAATTAGTTGAATTTTGTTTTAAATTTCCTACTAATGCATGAGTGTATGGTCGTTTCTTAAGAATTTGAGACTCCAATTGGAGATGCAAAGTACGGTGATAATTTGTTGAGCTAGCAGATCTAGTATAGACATTTGCACTTCTGTTTTTAACATTTTGGGGGGATATCCAGGCAGTCAAATTATGTTGATTTAGTTGTAGTGACCCAAGTTGGGGTCCAAGCTTTGTAGAATTGGTTAAAATGCAAATGCTATATCTATGATTACTATTATATACAGTAAACATTTCTCCAGTTATTGGAGGTGTTACAATAATTTGATGTGTACCATTTAGGTACTGCACAAGTGAGTCAAGTGAACATTAAGTGGGCTTTCCTGACCACTGCTTTCAAGGTATAGATTAACTGAAGCCTTCCATAATATAGTTGGCCCAGGCATCACCTGATATTGATGGTGCAAATTTACACAGTACCAACACCTGTTTCCTTTGTAGAGGTTTTGGGTGATGTGCAAAATATGTGTGAGGGATGATCGATATCTTCCTTCACAGCTAGTTGCTGGCAGGTCCTGTAGAAGAAAGAACAAGATTAGCATTAGATGGAGTTTTTTTCTTCTTGAACAGGAACCTCAGGTTCTCAACTGGCTCCATTTCATATTTTGCTTTATGTTCTTGTATGATCTCTGGCTCAAGACCTTCTTTATCTGCTGACTCTGATAAGTAGTGAGGTTTTTTAAAAACAATTTATTGAAGTATATCATTCATACATGAACATACATAAACTATAAATATTCAGTAAACATTGTGAGCTTACAAAACAAACATGCATAACATCATGCAGGACTCCCACACATCACACTCCCACACAAACACCCAGTGTTGTTGTGAAACATCTGTTAACAAATCATGAAAGAGCATAGTCAAAGTATTACTACTAACTATAGTCCATATCTTCCTCCCCTATACATTTTTTAAAGGATTTATTTGTTTGTTTATTTACTTTTATCCATTTTTACCACCCACCCCACCCCCTTTGCTCTGGTGTGATGGACCCAGGGCTTGATTCCCTGTAACTTAAAAGAAGAATGAGAGGTTAATAGTATTGTGTAAAGTCCCTCCCATTTAGATTTAAGCTGATATTCAGGGTTTTTGTTTCTCTAAACTTTTAAAAGAACCAGATCTCTGATTGAGAAGGGGTGGAGAGGCTGGTCAGTGGGGTTGTTTAGGTGCATATTTGCATATGTGTGAATGGTGGTGAGAAGCTCTCTTAACTCCAAGGACCACTTATGGAGGGCTCCCTCTAAGGTTATTGGGGAATTGGGTTTTTCCCTCAGTTGCTTAGGAAGAGCCTTCCATACATAAGCTTGAAGGGACTTAACTCAAGTCCTCTTCTAGGGGCCACCTGAACCCAAAGGAAAGCTAGGGTAAGGGCTTCTGTCTATTTTAACTGTGTTTCTTGACAAATTTTACTTAAGGCTTCTTTTTAAAGTATGGTTTATTCTTTCTACCTTTCTTGACAACTCAGGTCTCCAGGCTACATGCAATTTCCACTTAATTCCAAGCCACTGGTTAACTTGCACCACAGTTGAAATAAAAGCAGGTTCATTATCTGACTGAATTGTTTGGGGCAGTCCAAACCCCAGGATGACTTCCTGGAGGAGGAACTTAGTTACCGTGGAATGCTGTTCTGTGCAGCAAGGAAAGGCTTCTACCCACTCTAAAAATGTGTCTACAAATACTAAAAAAGATATTTAAAATTTCCTGTGGCTTTTGACATTGCTTTGAAGTTTACTTACCAGTCTTCAGCCAGGGCAAGCCCTTGACTTTGTGTCCCAAAAGAAGTCCACGTTTTTCCCTTTGGGTTATTTTTCTGGCAAGTAAGACACTGGTTAGAGACTTTCTGCACCACTTGAGCAAGGTGAGGTTTCACCACTGGTTGATGAAGAAGGATCAGCTGTGCTTGCTGTCCCAAATGTGTGGTTTGGTGATAGTAAGAGACTAGGGGATATACTAGATTTTCCAGGCAGATAAAATTGTCCTTAGCTCTTTTCAGCCACTTACTCACTCTTTCTAGTTTCTCTGCATTTTCTTGAAAACCCTATTCTTTTGCACATTCGAGGTCTATAGGTACAGACTGGACAGAAAAATTCCTCTATATGTTGGGAATCTGAGACTTAATGAGTGCAGCTACTTGACTAAGAGGGTAGCCTTTTCTTGTGGCCTCTCTTGGTGCTTTGTCAACTTTCTTGTTCATTAGGCTTGCATAGGAGTCTCCCTTTTGGTGTCCCTGGCAGTACATTACAACTACTTCTTCAGGTATTTGTACTGCTTCTAAAAGTTTGGTAATTTGTGTGGCATGTTTAATGTCTTTCCATCCAGATGACAAAAGTCCTCTCTCCTTCCAAATGGCCCCCATGTGCATGCAAGGTAATAAAAATGTATTTTGAGTTAGTGTAAATGTTCACTCTTTTTCCATCCCCTTTTTGGAGGGCTCTAAGAAGAATGACAAGCTCAGCTTTTTGTGCAGTTCTCCCTGGGGGAAGTGGTGCAGCTTCTAGTACTTCCCCCACAGTTAAAAGAGCATATCCAGCTTTTCAAACACCCCCTTCAATGAATCTACTTCCAACAGTGAAGATTTTCAAATCTGGATTTAGTAGGGGAGTATCCCACAAGTCCTTCCTGGAAGAATAGACTTCCTTTAGCATTTTTATACAAGCATGAATAGGTACTTCCTCAGTACTTGATGGGAGTACAGAAGGATTTAAGGTTGTACAAACTTTTAATTTAACTTCTGGGTTGTCTAGGAGCACTGCCTCATATTTTCCAGGACTCCCTTGGGTTAGCTAAAGATTTCCATTTCTTTCAAGCAGTGTGAGTACTTGGGGGGTGTGAATGGTGAGGGGCTGTCCTAATGTAAAATTTTCAGTTTCCTGTATTAAGACACAGATTGCAGCAACAACTTTTAAACATGCTGGCCACCCTTTTGCAGTATTGCCTAGCAATTTAGAGAAGTACACTACTGGACTCTGCTCACTTCCCAATTTCTGCATTAATATTCTAAAGGCTACAGCTTGTCTTTCATGGACAAATAAATCAAATGGCTTTCTGAGATCTGGTAATCCCAGGGCAGGGGCACTCATTAGCTCCCTGTTTAGTTAGTGAAAGAGGTCAACTGGAGGGGCTCTGCATCTTCACCAACCAAAGCAACATGCAGGGGGTTAGCTATTAGCCCAAAATTTGGAATCCAAATTCAGCATAACCCAGCCATGCTTAAAAATCCCCACAGCTGGTGACAGCTCTTTGAGCTTTTTATTTTTAAAATAGCTTTTACTCTAGCAGTTGTCAGCATCATTGTTCCTTTCTTTAGTTTAAATCTAAGATAGCAGACAGATTTCTGGACTAACTATCCTATACTGTTTGATACCTTGTACCTTAAGGTTGCTAAGCTATTTAGCATTTCAATTGTGTCTTTAATACATTCCTCTTGGGTTAGGCTTGTAAATAATATGTTATCTATATACTGAAGATATTTCCCATTTAACATAACTGTCTCTTGCAAGTCTTGGGTTAATTGTTCACCAAAAATGATTGGGGAATTTTTGAACCCTTGGGGCAGCACAGTCCAAGTATATTGTTGCTTATGTACTGCACTTGGTTCTTCCTACTCAAAGGCAAAAATTTATTGAGAGGTGATATCCAGAGGAATGCAAAAGAAGGCATCTTTTTAACCTAATACTGAAAAACATTCATTTTCTGCATTGAGAGTGGTAAGCAAGGTGTATGGGTTTGGCACAACTGGGTAGATATCTTCCACTATTTTATTTATAGCTCTTACATCATGTACAAACTGATACTCTCCACTTGTTCCAGGCTTTAAAACAGGTAGAACTGGAGTGTTATATGGTGATCTGCAACTTCGGATCAGTCCCATGGCCAATAGCTGTTGAATTATTGAAGCTAACCCCATTTTTGTTTTAAAAGGAAGTGGGTACTGCTTGATGCGAATTGGGTGGGCATGAGGTTTTAACTGTATTTTTACTGGATTTGTACATGCAGTATGGCCATAGAGTCCTGTTGCCCAAACTGCTGCATTTACCTGAGAGACTATACTGAATGGGGTAGTTGTTATCACTCTCTTCATACTCTCCTCCTGCTAAGAGTGCAGCCTGGAGGGCCCATGCTTGGTTTGTTGGGACTCTCACATTTAGATATCCTTTTAAAAAGTGATTTCTGCTTGAAGTTTAGCTAAAAGATCCCTTCTTAAAATGGGAATTGGATACTCAGGCATGTAGAGGAATTGGTGATGAACCTGGTCTTTCCCAATCTGGCAGCTTAGGAGGCTAAAAACCATGATTGTGAAGTTTTTCCCATAGCCCCAGAAATGGTGGTTTCCTTTTTAGTAAAAGAGCCTAGTTGTTCATAATTACCGAGTAAATAGCTCCTGTATCCATGAGAAACTTGATTGCTTCCCTCCAACTGTGCAATTACCTGGGGCTCTTGTTCTGAGATGGGGATACTGGATGGGAGGTTCCAGTCCCTGAACTCTGGGCTCCATCATTCAGAGTTACTGTGGGATTCCCCGGCTACCATCATTTGGGGTTTTCCTGTTTTAATTTTAGGCACTCCTTTTTCCTGTGGCCTTTACCTTTGCAATAGGTGTACTGTTGCAGTCCTAAGGTTGGGTGCTCAGAATCTTTCTGGCATCCTGGCTTTGCATGCCTAAGCTTGCCCATGCACCTTGGCCTCCCCTGTGTTATTGCCACTGCTAATAGCACCACTTGCTGTTTCTTCTGCTTCTGTTTTTCCTCCAAGGCTTGGTCCCTATTTGTGTACACTTTAAAGGTGATTTCCACTAATTGTGAGATTGGCATACCAAGCCCTCCATCTAACTTCGGCAATTTCTGATGAATATCAGGGGCACTTTGACTAATAAAGGTTAATTTTACCATACATGCATTTTCAGGCTTTTCTGGATCTATGTCTGTATATCTGCAAAAAGTATTAAAGATATGCTCAAGAAAGGCAGAGGTATTTTCCTGCAGTTCTTGTTGGACCTCCTGTAATTTAGTGATTGATTTTTGCTTTGGTGCACCTTTCCACAGCCCAGCAAGAATGCAGACTTTTTAATCATCAAGGCGGTTCATACGGCCTTGGTTATTAGGATTCTAATGAGGATCAGTTTCGGGGACCACCTCATTTGGGGGGCCATAAATATGGTTTTGAGGTGCCACCTGCCACAATGGCTCTTCTTCTTGTCATGCTTTCTCAAAGACCATACACCTTTCCTCAGGGGTGAGGAGGACATTTATAAGGGCTTGTATATCAGCTCAGGTTGGGTTGTTTGTAGCAAAAATGGAAACAAACACGAATGCTGCTTTCTCAGGATCTGCACGATAAGCCAGAGTGTTATTTTTCCAATTAAACAAATCAGAGGTGGTGAAAGGAGTGTGGACAAAAAGAAAGCCTTGTGGTCATTCTTGATCATCAATTCCATTTGGAACTTGCTGGAGTGGGAACTGACCTACAGTTTCCTTTGGGTTGGGGAGGCTACCCTGGCTGAAAACAACTCCACTCTGAATACAGGAGTGAGATTGGAAGAAAGTCCCCTGTGGGAGGGAGAGGGGGCCTGATACCTTTAAGGGAAGTGTGGGTTTTGGTGGTGGCCCTGGCAGGGGAGGAGGCAGAGACAGTCCAGAATAATTAGGTTTTGGGGTACTTAAGTCTAGGAGTTCATCAACAGGTTTCAAGAGAGGGGATCCTAGGACCTTGTTTTTGTAACTGGCTGAAGGGGACCCACCCAATGTTAACTCACAACTCTTTCTAGTTTCCTTATCTTTCTACAACTCAAAGACTTGAACATATGGGACTTCTGCCTATTTCTCTTGCCATTTACAAAACAAGTCTAATTGCAATATAGTATTAAAATTCAAAGACCCATTTTCTGGCCAAATTTCTCTGTCATCTAATCCATATCTAGGCTAAGCTTCATTACAAAAAACAATTTAGTTTTCTGTAACCCAGAAGTCCCAAATTTAGACCAATTTTTCAGGATGAATCCTAGTGATGAGCACTTGGGTACCAATGCCTTGTTCCCCATGGCAGCAGAAAGAGAGAGAGAGAAAGAAGACAGCCAAAACAAAAGCACAAAAGGCAGAGGGCTTCCCTTTTAAGGGAGCAAGGGAATGGGACTCAAACCCATGAAACCTCTCCCATCACCAAACCTTCTCTAACTTAGTGAAGGTAAACCAAATGCTAACCTTCAGTTAGCCAAAGCCAAAGAGTGGGTTTCCCCTTTAAGGGAATGAGGGAGTGGGACTTAAGCCCACCAAAACCTCTCCCACTGTAGCTAAACCTTCACTACTTTAACAAAGGTAAGCCAAATGCTAACTCATAGTCAGCTAAAAGAAAAAAAGAAGTAATGAATAATGGAACAAACTTATCCACCAGGGGAAGGAGATGACCCAGTCTTCCATCCTAGTCTCATGAGCCTTGGTTCCTTTGGTGGCTGGAAAGGAGCTCTACCCTGGGTAACCCTGAAGTCCTCTGGAAAATCCTGAGTGGTTGCTGGTGTCAGGGATGCCCCTGTGCAGAAAACCCCCTCTGCAGTTCACCTAGGCAGCATTCTCTGGTTACCATTTTTATTTATTTATTTTAGTCCCAGTGGAGTTGCCAATTTGTTAGGCCTCAAGGCAGAGCCTTTAAGGATAACCAGAAACAGAATAAAGAAAACTTCAACATGAGAGTTGGGCAAACTCACATTTATTATGTCTGCAGAGGTAAAGAGCCAAGGTCAGTTCAAAGTGACTCAGACCTGACTCCTTGTGCTGCGTTTTACTCTTGCTTAAATACCTAATTTACTACTTAGCATTTGCTTTGCTTATGCATTAGCTTTCATGCATATGCATGATCATACATAGCTAGTTATATAATTGTATGATTATTATGTTCAGGAAATCATGCTTGCACATACATTGCATGAACAAAAAAGGGGTGGATAACTCCACCCCAGGGTGGGAAATTTACTATGTTAATTAAGCAAGTTAAAATGAGGACAGCAAGGGGCTTCTTCTGCACAGGTCTGGCCAAGCAGTTGAAGCTGGTTTTCATACTTCATTGCTTCAACAGGATATTCTTGACCACCAAAAGTACAATTTGGCAGAAAGAGAGGGTTGCATCTCACCTTCTAATTTACAAGCAATTCTTTCCTTGTATCCCAGCAACAGGGAGAGAAAAAAGTTACTTTCAGGTATTTGTTTGTCTTACACCCATCACTTAGAGTTGTAGAGGTTGCAACTCAAACTACTTACCTAATGGCTACCAGTTACCAGTGAACTCACAAGGTGGAATAAATTACCTATATCTTATTCTGACATTTCTCTTTGTATGAAAAATATTGTAAAGATTTAAGGTACTTGGAGTTACCAAATAATTAAATGTTTGGAAAAACTAGATAAATGTTACAAACAATAAAATACAAAATATTTTAAAAGGAGTACTAAAAATGTTAAAATGTAATGAGACCTTTTCTTTTTATGTACGACCTGTAAGAAAACTTATAACCTTGTTCAAATAAATTGTGCAATGAAATACAAAATTATGGATGAGCATATTTATAAAATTGTAATATCACTGTCTACAATCCCTTTAGAAATCTATTGTAGAAATTGAAGGAAAGATGAAAACAATCATGAACTCTAGGTTGGATAAAGAAGAAAGTTGAGTCACCTTGTCCTGCTAAACTGGGAAAAATGATAAATTCTGTTTAGCCATATAAATCCATTTTCTTAATCCAGTCATGTGCTCATCAGCCATCTTGAGCCTCCATGAGTCCTATAAGCCCTATCTCCTGATGCTGACCTTCAATCACACCTCCTGCACCGTTGCTCTCTGTAGGCTGGCTTTCACAAAAAGCCTTGCAGCACAAAACTATGGCCCTGGTATTTCCAGTAGGGTTAGGCCTGATACTGCCCCACCACCCCACACCCAGGAAGCTCATGCCAGCCCCATCCTCACCCAGCACCATCCCAGATAAGTCTCACTGTCACAGTGGATTCTGACCTAGGTGGATGCAGAGAAACTGAAGGTCCACTCAAGAGAGATGGGAACATGTTCCATGCTATTTCCAAGACTTCAGGAAAGCATAGGTTGAGGCATTTCCAGGTCAGATGACCTTTCTCCCAGTGGGCTATCACTTGGGTGGAGGAGCGTTTCTTCATTCATTCTCCCCTGCAAGGGAACCCAACCTCCACAAACCTCCCCTACCCCAGAGCAAGTTCCTGCTCTGTTTCTCATTGGTCTTCACCCACTCAACTCTAAGTTCCATGAAAGCAAGCCACTCAGCTAGCTCTTCTCTCATCCCTGAGACTGAATCTTGGCACAGGGCAGATCTGCAGCCAGCCTGGGCCTTCTGAGCTGGAGGGAAGGAAGCTCAGGGATGCAGCCAGATGAGGTAGAGATCACAGGCCTTGGATCTGGGCTCTCTGATCTAGTGGGTGACTGGTGGAAAAAGAAGAGCCAGGAGCTCATGCTTGGGCTGGGCCTGGAGAGGAAGCACTGGCCTGGAACTGAGAATCAATGAGGTTGTTTCCCCAGGATGTGCCAATGCTGCCACAAGTAGTCTCTCATGGCACTTCCCCTTCTGAATCCTGCCAGCCTATGCCCCTGGTATGTGTCTATCTATGTGCTTGTCTGTCTCTTTCTTGGACTGTTGTTTTTCCTTTATCTACATAGGGGCACCTGGATTTGCTGAAAATGTCACACATGGTTGCTAGAGATCAGTGGCCATGAACATGCCTAAGGGGGCCTGAGGCATGGGTTGTGGGTTTTGTCCCCTGGGGATTGGAGGACACTAGGAGTGTGTAGGATGGGACCCCATTGCAAAGGAAAAGGATCCCTCATCTCATCCCTGTTGTTTCAGGGAAAGCAGCAAAGGACTAGTGTGGCAAATGTTGGGCACAATTTGCAAGCAAGTGCCATGGGGAGTTAGGGCCCCAGTGGCCAAGAAGAGGTCTAGCAGGTGAGGGTTCTTTGTTTCTGGCCCCCCTGTCAGGCCTGGGATTGTGCTGGTTGGGTAGTTCCAGTGAGTCATTGAGATGGAGCTGCCTATCTGTGCCCCAATTGGCATAAGGCATGGTGGAGGTCATGATGCCAGTGCAGGGCTGTTGCAGAGGGACAGGAGTCATTGGTTGGATGGAGCCAGGCTCTGGGTGGGGACTGCCAAAATAAGAGGAGGAGAGAGACGAGAGAGAGTATGTGTGCATGAGAGAGAAATGCTGCTGGCAAAAGCCTACAAGACCTAATATTCCCAAGTGGTCTCCCATCCAAGTACTAACCAGACCCCACCCAGCTTAGATTTAGAGATCAGACATCAGACTATATCCAATGCATTCAGGGTAGTATAGCCATAGATGCTGGTTGTTGTAACCTGGATCCTCAGGAGCCTTGCTGTGCAGTGCTGCTGAACTTGCCAAAATGCAGAGTCTACAGGCTCCTGGAGCCTGGCTCCAGTCCACTGTATCCTGCTCACTACCACCAGCTACCTGGGTGCCCTCGGCACTGTGGTATGCCTCACTCTTGGCTTGTGCACACACATCAATGGCCAGGGCTGTGGCCAGAAGGCAGGCCAGGCATTGAGATGGCCATGATAGTGCCCAGCTACCCATATGGCAGACCAGAGGCCAAGGGCTCCCTGGGGTACCAAGCACTTTGTTAGGTGGTTTCCAAAGAGGCCTGCTTCTGCTTGGCTTCTGACATTCCACGAGGTCAGGTATCCTCATGAGGGTGTGCCCTCAGGCTCTCTGCACTGTCCAACACTGCCCAACCCAGCTCAGTCCCCAGAAAGCCCCCTAACCCCACCAAAACCCCACACATACCCCATTCCCAGCCTACATGCTCCCCATGGACCCCTGCTGGGACTCAGCTTTCCCCAACCATCCAACCAGAACTAAAAGTGTCCCCTGCTTGCCTGCCCAGTGGGCAACTGCCCAGACCTGTACACCCTTCCAAGCATGTCCTTCTGCAGCCTGCCTTGTCAAGGCCCAGCCACCTAGCAGACTTGACTGAGTGCACCAGGATAGGGTGAGGAGGATGTCCAAGGCCTTGTTTACAGCCAACACTCATGAACATCTCTCCTCTAGGGAGCTCCAGCCAAGCCATCCCCATACCTATCTTCCTATAGTGTGCACCCATCCCATGCAGCATCCTCCCATCCATGTGGCCATGGCACTCCTGCTACTGGCCTTCTTAGGATGAGTCATCTCTTCCAGGCCAGTCTCCATCCTCAGCCCTCATAGCCCAGCTGGAACCACCCAAGGTGGAAAGCTGATGTCTTCCCAGAGAGCTGGGACTGGGGGAGCTCCTAGCACCAAGGTCCCACCTCGCCCACCTGTGTGCACTCAAGCAACACACACTCACTGTGCAATGGGACATCTGTTTAACTCAGCAGTAGGAGCCAAATAGGGGCTCCATCTTGTCAGCTATCATGGGAAACCCCAGCCAGGGGCCACAATGGAAACTAGTGGAAGTGGGCTTGGAAGCAGTTCTTTTGAAGGCATCATCACCTGTGAGGAGATGCTCTTGGAGCTGGGAACTGGGATGACCTTGGACAGGCAGATCTTGAGGGGTCTGCAAGGAGAGGCAGGGCTCTGGATTCTCCCTGCAATTTCCTGAGTGCCAGCAGCCACCACAGCCCTGTGCAGTGGGCAGAGCCTCTACTCCCACCTCCTGTGACTGCTGAGGGCAGACTTCCTCTGAAAGGAGCTATGGCCCTGGGGGTGCAGTTGGGTTAGGCATGGTGCTGCCCCAACACCCCACCCCACCCCTGAAAGCCCTCACCTGCTCTCTCCCCACCCCCAACCAGACACCTCCCCACTAGGCCTCTGTGCCACAGTGGATTCTGCCCTGGAGGGTCGCAGAACTCCTGAGGATCCTTCCAAGGGTGACTGGAATAAAAACATTCAGAGCTGTTTCCAAGACCTTAGGAAATTGTCAGGCACTTCCTGCCTCTTGGGGGTTCCTTTTCCCAATGGGCTATCTCTTGGGGGACACTTCACAGTTCTCCCTGGCAAGTGAGCCCTCCCTCTATGAACCATGCCTACAGCTAGATTGACTCCCTGCTCTGTTTCCCAGAGGTCTCCATCCACCCAACTCTAAGCTCTATTAGAGCAGGCCACTCAGCCCTCTCTCCCCTCATCCTGGAGAAGAAATCTTGGTACAAGTTTGGCCTGCAGCCAGCATGTGCCCTCCAACCACAGGGAAGGAAGACCAGGGAGGCAGCCTCCAGGCTGGGAATTAGCTGAGGTTGGAGAATGTACAGCAGCTGCTGCTGGTCTGTCTTGGTTACTTCCATTCCAAATCCTGCTGTCCTGTGCAGGGTGAGCCCCTGGGACATGTCTGTCTCCCTGTCTGCCTGTCTGCCTGCCTATCTGTTTCCTGGGTAATTTGTTGTTTTTCCTTGTTCTGCAGGAGGACCATGGATTTTCTAAAAGTGTCACATGGTTTCTTGAAAGTACTGGCCAAGAATGTGCATAAGGGGGTGGATGTGTGGACACTGTCCACTAGGGACTGGAGGACAAGGGGAGTCTGTAGGATGGGGCCCAGGTACAAAGGGAGCATACATGCCCTCAGCTCATCCCTGTTGTGCCAGGGAAGGCAGCAAAAACCTAGGGTAGTGAGAAAGGGTGGGCAGTACCTTGTGTGCACTATTTGCATGCAGGTGCAAAAGGCTAGGGGCCCAATGGCCCAGAAGACTTCTAGCAGGTGAGGGGTTTTTGCCTCTGCAGTTGGGGGTCACCATCACCCCCACCAGATCTGGGGTGATGCCATCTGCCAGTGCTGCAGTAGGCAGTGGTCATGGTGGAGACAACTATGAGTGTGCACTGCAGGAGTGGAGATGCTTGAGGCCTTTGCTGGAGGGATCCATGCTTTGGGAGTGGGGGCAAAAGGAAGAGACAGAAAGACAGACACATGGTTGTCAAAAGCCTACATCACATGGTATATGTTCTGGCTACTGTGGCTTGGATCCTCAAGCATCATGCTGCACAAGATGACTATCCATATTGTCCAGTGACTGGCAAATCAATGGTTGGAATATAAGAAGCTTTTCCTTGTGGGCACATGGGCTATGGCAACAGATTATGAGATGGAAAGAAGATCAATTTTTCACCACTGTTGACACCCATTGAAAAAGGCCATTTGAGGCAGAACACAAGTGTAATTTCCATGCTGAGCAACAAGTTGCAATGATTGCCCGCTGAATTCACAGAGTAGGGTACAGAAATCCCACTCAGATTCAAGAATGGGCAAAACATGAAGACTCACTCTAGAAGAGGCAGAGGTCAAAGACATAGCACATGACTTATGACTTATGACAATGAGCTCAGGCAGCACAGTGTGGTGGGCCATATCAGCTGGGACTTAGGCCCCGCTCAAGAGTGGCAACTTAACCACTTTGGAAAGCTTATCATCAGTCAAAGTTTCCAATGGTGTCTCACCACTTTAGACACATACTTGAGATATGGGACAGCAATTTACATGCATCATATCTATGCTGGGACCACTGTTGTGACCTTGGAGAAATACCTAGTTTATGTGATCTGATATACAATGAGTCCAATGAGATCAATATACCCCATTGAGAGCATATTTGGCCTAACAATGAGCATGCTCCCATTGCATGATATTAGCCTTTCATGTTCCCTATGATGTCCAAGCAAATGGGGTGATAGAACATTGAAATGGATGATTGAAGTCACAACTATACAAAGGCCACCAGGAAAAACAACTTATTTGGGTGGAACTCCTATATAATTAAAGCTTTTTGGACATTGAACACTTCATTCCAGTGGAAGAGAAACATGACAATGCAACATATGTTGGAAATACTGAGCTCTGAGTTGTGGAGGTCCAGGCAGTAACATGATTAGGCTATGTCTTAGGAAAGGAATCCAAATCTCAGTGTACTAAGCTGAGAATAAATCTCATAGTGGTGATTTGTGAATTGGGCAACAGTGGTATTGCTGCAAGGACCCCCAATCATTGTTATAATAAAAAATATGACAAAGTTATGGAAAAATTGGAACTTACACTATATTCAGGTGGGAATGAAAAATAGTGGAGCTGCTGTGGAAAACAATTTGGCAGTTCTTCTAAAAGTTAAACAGAAATATCATGCCAATTAGGAGTTCTACCCTTAAGTCTATACCAGTATGAATTAAAACAGCCGTTCAAGCAAAACCTTGTACTTAAATGTTCATAGGACCAACAGTCACAATAGTTAAGAGGTGGAGGCAAAAAAATGTCCATCAACAGATAAGTTGTTGAACAAAATGTGGTATATCTGTACAATTTAATACCATCCAGCCATAAATAGGAATAGGGTACTCATACATGCCAAAACCCTGATGAACTTGAGAACATTATGTTAAGAGGAAAAATAGACACAAATGTTTACATATTGTATGACTCCACTTTTATGAAATAACCACAATAGGTAGATACATAAAGACAGACAGCACATTAGTGGTTACCAGTGGCTGGCAGGAAAGGGGAATGTACAGTGACTGCTTAATGGTTATGGGATTTACTTTTGAGATGATGAAAATGTATTGGGACTAGTATTACTGGTGAATTTTGCACATGTGGTAAATTGACTAAAGGACACAGAATTGTTCATTTAAAATGTTTAAGTTGGTAAAAATTCTGTTATGTGGATTTACTGCAAGGAATATATGTAAAGGGAAGGCACCAGTCAAAAGGAGCAGCTGAAGATAAGAGGAAGAATTTGAGGATTTGGCGGAGTGTGTATGGAGGTTTATTCATTAGCTAATTATGTTTATAATTTACACAACTTTCTTATAGGAGCTTAATATACATAAAATAAATTTTCTTCATGAATTATGTTGCTTTTTGCAAAGCTGAAACAAGGAGACCTGAGTGACAAATAGAAGACAAAAAGAGGATTATGTCAAAACTTAACAATAGGAGACCAGACCATGGTAATAGCAAGTTATGGTGAACATAATTCACCCAGAGAGCCAATTCTTTCTCAAAGAACTATAAAGAATTTTTGCAATAAAGTTCTCAGGGTGTCACTCATCCTCATATTCTGTTGGAGCAAAGTAGAACTGGGATCTTCATCACAGGTCCCAGTGCTCCAACTCTTTCCACACCATCCCTCTACATCCTGTGTTATCCAACACTGACTCTCCACCATCAGATTCACTTTCCTGCAGGTCACAACTCATACATGGAGGGAAGTTATCACTTTGCTCTCAGGGACACAGACATATCTAGGTTCTATCCTTTGCTGTTCACTCATAGGTGGTCTTCAGAAGCAGGTCCACTGTGCTTTGTCTTTACACCTCAGTTGGCCTTCCTTAATCTATGAAGTGGGTACAAAGACCTCTGGATGTCCACTCCACCTCCAAGTGAGAGAGGGCTTATATCCCATGGATATAGTGGATGGGATTATCCCGCCTTCAGCTGTAGGCCCTCTCCATTCCCTGGGATGGCTGTTGCCCATCGTTGTCTCCTCACCAGGTTACTTGGATGAGTCCATTAAGCTGTAGGGTAGGAGGTGGAGTGGACATCACCTTCCAAGCCCCCTTGGGATTGGGGGAGGAGCTGTGGACTAGAGTGGACTTGGTGGTGTTCTGTTGTAGACATATTGTAATTCAAGCAATGGAAGAAATTGTAACAGTGAGGTGGAGCCAGTAGCCACTGGGCATTTTTGGGGCAGGGAGTGGAGGGGCAGTTGAAATACTGGGGCTTTTTTGGGACTTTGGGAGTTGTCCTGAGTGGTGAAGCGGCGACGGATGTAGGCCATTTTCCATCAGAATATACCATGCAGAACTGGGTGGGAGAGAGTGTGGTCTGTGATGTGAACTGTGGTCTATGCTCGGTGGCAGGGCCCCAGGATGTGTATATCCATTGTGGGTGTTGTACCACATGGATGAGGAATGGTGGTGTGGGATGTTGTTGGAGGTGTGGGCGGTGGGGAACATGGGAATCCCTGTAATTTCTGAGTAATATTTAGGTAATCTAAGCACCTTTAAATATATATATATATATATATATATATATGTATATATAACAAATAACATTTATGTAAACAAATGCACATATATGCATATGTATTTATATATCATTTTACAAATATTGGTATGTATTGTGAAAAATTTGATTTTTACCCACAATAAAAAAAATGTGAAAAAAAAGAAAAAAAGACCTCTGGAGCCTACCCTCAGGGGATTGCCAGTGTCTACCTATCTGGGG
This sequence comes from Cabassous unicinctus, assembly GCA_029593785.1. Taxonomy (NCBI): domain Eukaryota; kingdom Metazoa; phylum Chordata; class Mammalia; order Cingulata; family Chlamyphoridae; genus Cabassous; species Cabassous unicinctus. The sequence continues at coordinate 22,618 of JAQZBX010024728.1, forward strand.
GCTTCTACAACCAGCTGAGGGCCGCTGGGAGAAGTCATGGCTGTGCTGTCCCAGCTGCATGTATCTCTGCAGCCTTTCTCCTGCCTTCCATACTTGTAGTTCTCCCCATAAGAGGGTTACCCTCTCTCAACACACTTCTGCCTATATCACCCACTTCTTACTCTGCATATAATACAGGGACAGTTGTTTCTTGGGCTGTGAGGCTGTATATCGCACAGATGCTCATGTGGCCAGGAAGGACCCTACCCAGATGCAGAGTTAGAAACAGTGCTCATGGGCCTGTGATAAACCTAGGAAGAATTCTTTGTGAAAGGATGAACAATAAGATGTCCACAACCTCATGAACTTGTTAATTTACATGCCAAATGGGACCGCAGATGTGATTAGGTTAAGGATCTTGAGATTGAGAAATGATCCCATATAAGAGGTGTGGGTCCAATGTAATCTCAAGTGTCCTCATAAAAAGGAGGCATTGGGGTCTGGGCTGCTGTTGGAAGCCATGGTGGCCTCTGAGGCAATGATGGACTGGCCTCTGGCTCTGAACTCAGGCACTCAGGCCATCCTGAAGACTGTGAGGGGAGTCGCTGCTGCCTCAGGCCAGTGGGGTCCCCCAGTATGGCTGAGGGACAGCCAGCCATGACCATGGTGGTGAGGCTGCCACCTGAAGCTCCAGCACCACCTGCCCAGGAGCTGATCCAGCTGTCCAGGGCCATGAGCACCAACATCCTGTGCACCCTGTGTGACTGCTGCAAGATCCTGCCCAACAACTCAGCACTCAACATGCTAATGCCAAGAGCAACCATCTGCAGGATGGCATAGTAAATCCAACAATAAGAAAAAATCTGAAAACTGTACAGAAATTCTATTGTTGTCCAATTGAAGGATGTTCTAGAAGCCCAGACAGACCATTTTCTCAATTCTCTCTTGTAAAAAAAGCAGTTTATAGAAATGAATGCTGAAAAGAAACATAAATGTAGAAAGTGCAGCAATTCATATGGTAGTGAATGGGACTTGAAAAGACAGGCAGAGGACTGTGGCAAGACCTTCCAGTAAGCATGTGGCTGTCCTTAGGCCAGAACTGCCTTGGAGTCTCACATATGGAACTGGCCATGAGATCCCTGCTCAGCACAGGGATCCACCTAGAAAGAAAAGGAAAATGGAGAACACCATGAACAACCAGAAGTTGTCAAAAAAAAAGGACCATCAAAACACTGATCAATAAAGTAACCTGTAAACCAGACACTCAAGAACTAGAAACTTCAGAAATAAAGCTAGTAGCTTCTTTTGAAGATTCTTACAGCTCTAATGCCAGAAAACCCACTCACCACAGCTCCAAAAGATCCTCAGAAGTTACTCTTACTAAAGCCCAAGGTGGCTTTGTGTAAACTGTCTGTCATGCAGTTTTCTCCTATGCCTGTTTTTGGGCCTATGGTGGTGGTCTTCTCAGCCAAGCCCATGGTCATGGGTGTCAATCATCAAGGCTCAGCCACAGGTGCTGTCCATTTACTTTCCTTGTCTATAATTACTCTGATTAGTCCTAGATGCAGAGGCTTGCTCTCCTAAGGAAAGCCTACCTCTCTCAAAGATTGTGAGTCCTGTTGCAGATGAGCCAATTAGTACAGGTGTTCACGTGAACTTGGGTAAAATTCCACCTACTGCTTTACAACAACTAGGGAACACATGTCAGAAGAACAGCATTTCTGTAATCAATGTGCAGACAGAGCTGTCTTACACTTCACAAAGCTTTATGCCTTTTGCACAGTGGCCTTCCCATGATTCCTTTGTGTCATCTTGTTCTCAAACTGATTTGACATTTGGTTCTCAAGTTTCACTTCCCATTAGGTACTCATACTCAAACATTGTTGCCCAGTTCCAAATTAACTTCATTGATAGCTGCTTAAGTGGATGCTTCTTTCAGTCAGGTGGGATCTCCAGAGAATCAAACCAGCAGAGTACAAAGTTCCACAAATGACCAGATACACAGGGACCAAACAATGATGTGTGGAGACATTTTTGAGACTGTCCACTCATCATACAGTGTTTCTATGGCAATATTATAAGCAACAGTTTGGTAGCAGAGACTGTAATGCATGGTTTGTTACCTCAGAACAACTCTAAGACATTAAATCAAGATATTGAGAAATTTACAAACTTCAGTGAACAGAATAGTATGCTTACTTCACAAAACATGACCAATAATCAAACCCAAACCATAGACATATTAAACAATTTAGTAAACATCTTGTCAAGTAACCTGCCAGGTCAGGCAGTGGATAATTGCAAACTTTTGTCTGACATGAACACGGGACCTGACACACAGCTCCCATCTGGCCCAACCCTGAAACCCAGAAGAGAGGTTGATATTGAAGAGTCCTGTTTGGCCTCAAATATCCAAACTCAAACAGAAGAGAGTGAACTTAGCAATATGAACACTGAACCAGTCTTGGAATCCATGGACATAAAAACCCAAACTGACTTTTTATTGCAGACACTTCTGCTCAGTCCTCTATTTGTAGGGGAATTGCTAACTTCTTAGGGCTTGAAATGTTTGATACAGTCTTAACCTTCATTTTAGGCAGCAGGCCTCATCTGCCTCTATGCTGTATTCTGAAACACTCCAGCTTTTTCATTTATCTGACACAGAAACTCAAACAGAGGGAATTTCCACTGATTCATCTGACACAGAAACTCAAAGAGAAGGGATTTCCACTGCTAAAAACCTATCTTCTCTAAACACAGACCATGAATTCTGGTTTTGAAACCCAGGGAAATTTGTTTTTCACCAACCATGAAACTTAAACAGCAATGGGTGACTTCCTTCTAGCTGATTTGTTCTGGAACATGATAGAGTCTCAGTTCAGTTCAGTAGAAACCCAGGCATGATCAAAACTACACACAGTCCTCAACTTAAAAGTGAAATCCTTGTGATGGATGGAATTTACAGTTTTCTTCTGTATTTAGAAAATGGAGAGCTGAGACAATTGTGTTAACTATTGAATGGAGTTGATTATGCAGTTGCTTAGATTCTTCGCATTTCTTCACCTTTTGTACTTGTAAACATGAAATTTGTTTATAAATGTGAATGTATTATAAAGTCTATGATGTTGATTTAAAATGATTGTTTTGTGTTGCTTACCATTGCCCCTTCAAAGCTAGTCTTTCCATCTAAAATAAATGTATTTTCTACCTTTAAAAGCAATATTAGTCATTAGCTGATGCCAAGGTTAGCAGATAATAGGTTACAAATTTTTCAAATCTTTAAAATGTTTAAGTTGGAGTGCAACATACTTAACTTAAATTGTACCTAAAGTATATTTTTAACAGTGCTTGTGAGAAATTCCTATTTCCTGATAGTAATCCCTAAAGTGGATTTAAATGGCAATGCTTATGTGGTTTGAGGCTCATGCTGCTATCTCTTCATTTGCTTTAATATCTCACTCTTCTGACTTGAAGACACAAAGGAGAACTGTAGCTGTTTATAAATTTTGAAATCATTTTCATGTAGTCAATCCCATCTCTTCTCTACATGAGCTATTATTGATATCTATGTAAGTGTACAGTATTTTATTCACAAGAGGATCATGGCTGTAAAATTACTATGTAAAGGAATAATAGCAAGGCCTTATGCATAAATGTGATCCTCCCAATTGAAATAATAGTAAGTCATCCATACCAAGGAAACACTGGGGTGTACCCTACAAACATCCTGCTATCTACCATAAGAGTAGTGCAGATTGGTAGCCTGGAGCTGCTTCCCAAAATGCACCCCCAGGCTGGATCTGAGCTTTATCACACTGTACATTTGTTTTTTTAAGTGGAAATGTTAAAGGACACTTCCCCCTAAATTTCAATATGTGGCACTTCAAGAATGCAATCTCAATTGTTTTAAAGTAACTCACTTTCACCTTCTTTCAACCACCATTAATTTCTTTTCTTTTAATGATTTTTGAAAAACATGAGTCTAGCAAAGGTATTATTATCTGTGCCTTGAGGGTAGCAATTACACAATAGAACTACCTAAAATATGGTAGTCTGCATTTTCCCTTATTTTTTTAAAGAAAGTTAAACCAAACAAGCTTCTTCAAAGAGACTAGAGAGAGTAAAGACCTATTGTTCCAATCATCAAGAACATTTTTTTTGTTTGCTTGTTTTGAGATAAGTGAATAATAAAGTATGCTTTTGGGGCTCTCTGTATTTTGGAGATCCTGCTTAATTGTTAGCCAACTTTCAGAAAAGTAAGAGTTCATGCAGTTTCTAAGTGTTCTAAGCTTACAAGGAAATGTTTTATCCCTTCTTTTGCACATGATTGTGCTACTGAGAGCTAAATCCTCAAAAGAAAACCTAGCAAGGGGACTAATAATTATTTGAAGTAAAATGGTTCAGCACTTCAATAATTATTAAAGCATTTTCATTATTTCAATAATAGTAATAAACAAAAAACAAAGTAATGAATGCAAAACTATGTGATTATACCAAATACCATTGACTTTACAATTTGGATGAATTATATGCTTTATTAAAAAGTATCAAAAATTGATTTATTTTTTAAAAAAGTAAAATAGTGGTGTTGCTACAAATTTATATTCCATATATTAAATATAGAGGAAGTGTTGGTAATGGATAAAGATTGTATATCCTGGGCAGATGAGCTCTATTCAGTAGATGAAAGAGTTTGCTGTGGTCACAGGTGCTTATATATATATGGGTTTCAAAACAAAGCATTAACTTAGAATTTCATTATGTTTTAGAACCATCACTGCCTTAATGTATAAATATCTATTTAAGTCCCCCTAATAAAGAGAAATGCAGGCTTGTTCATGTTTTGTTTTTTTTTTAAATATAAATGAAGTGATTTGTGGCTTAAAAAAAACACTTTGTTGCTTTCACTGTGTTTGTTAAGCCATCCAATAGAGTTATTTGCAGAAAAATGGAGCATGTAATAGAGTTCTTCATGTACAAGAATTGTTCTCCTCTAAAACCTTAGTTACCTGAATTGTTCTGAGAGAATTTGTAAAAACTGAAATTCAGTGATTAAAAAGAAGACTAATAAAAAAAAAAGGAGGCATAGACTTAGAGTGAGAAAGATGTGAGGATGGAAGCAGAGGTCAGGGAGGAGAGGAAATGCTATTCTGATGGCTTTGCAGCTGTAAGAAGGGGTCATGACCTAAATGAAGGTGACTCCTAGAAGCTGGGAAAGACATGGAAATCAATTTTTACCAGAACCTCTAGAGGGAACTAGACATGCCATGGCTTTGTCTTTACCCATGTGAGACTGATTTTTGGCTTTTCATTCCAGAGCTTTAAGATAAATTTCCATTGTTTTGAATCACTTAAAAAGAAAGTAAATGTAAGAAGGCTATCATGGAAAATCTCAGGAGATCCAATGTAAGTACATGAGCTCTCAGAGCTGGAAAAGAAGTCAGAAAGATTGGACAGAAAAGGAAGTTAGAGATTTGATTTATCATGGGGAATTTCACATGTTCTTGCTTGTTTTAAAGATGGGAGGGGAGAGGTAGAAATTGTGACAAGAAAATGAATTATGCCAACAAACTAAATGATCCTGAAAGCAGATTCTCCCAACCCCAGAGGCACCAGATAAGAGAAAAGTCTGGCTGACACTTTGATTTGAGACTTGTGAGACCCTAATCAGAGCTGCATGCCAAGCCTGAACCTTTTTTAAGATTTATTTTATTTATTTATTTCTCCCCACCTCCTTGTTTTTGCATTTTTCTGTGTGTTTTGTTCTGTGCTGATCTTCTTTTTAGGAAGCACTGGGAACAGATTGTGGGACCTCTCATGTGGGAGGGAGGCACCTAGTCACTTGATCCACCTCCACTACCTGCTTTTTTGTATCTCTCATTATGTTTTCCTTCTTGTGTCTCTTGTTGCATCATTTTGTTGTGTTCACTGACCACACCTGGCCATTGCATCAGCTCACTGTCCTGCTTCCTTAGGAGGCACCGGGAACTGAACCTGGGACCTCCCATGTGGTAGGCAGTAGCTTAATCACTTGAGACACGTCCACGTTCCTAGCCTGGACTTTTGACCCACAAATTGTGAAAAAATAATTGTGCTGTGTTATACTGCTCAATTTCTGGTAAGTTGTGTCATTTCCCAATAAATGGGAGCAAATTTAATGATAAAATATAAAACAATAAAAAGGATCATTAATCACTACACCAGTGTTACATTGATCTCTACATAATTTTCATCAGTATGAGGTGTGATTACATTTTTAAACAATTTTAGAGTATATATTCTTGTTATTGAGGACTAGCTTTACGAGTATTTGCTCTTCTAATTGAAACTTAGCCTACTGTTATGGGGAGCCTAAGGGTTACCACCTGAGAGCCTCCTTGTTGCTCAAATGTGGCCTCTCTCTAAGCCAAACTCAGCATTTGAATGCATTACCTTCCCCCCAATGTGGGACATGACTCCCGGGGATGAGCCTCCCTGGCAACGAGGGATTAATACCAAGTGCCGACTGGCAACACGATCAGAAAAAGACCTTGAATAAAAGGGGGAAAAGGTAAAGAGAAATGAGTTCACGTAGCTAAGAGACTTCAAAGAGAGTTGGGAGGTCATCCCAGAGGTAATACTTATGCATACCTCAGTAGGATTTCATAGAACACCAATGTGGATATCACCCCACACTGAGGGACCCCTGAAGGCTCTGGTGACACCCAGGTCCTATACAAGTGGGGATAGCCCCAGAGATTGATGCCTAATTAGTGGGCTCTTCATTGGCATCTGTGTTCCTGAGAGTGACAGAGTAGGACTCAAATAAGTCATCCCTGCACATGGTCCATCAGTCCCTTCTACTCAAACCTATATGTGATGCAGGAGTTTTTAGGTGTCCTTCCAGAGACTGTATCCTCTGGCCCACCTATGTGCCAGCTGTGCCTGGAATCTCGGTGGAGCTGCAACTCCTACCCTACAGCTCAATGGACTCATCCAAGTAATCTGGCAAGGAGACAACGATGGGCAACAGCCATCCCAGGGAATGGAGAGGGCCTGCAGCTGAAGGCAAGATAATCCCATCCACTATATCCATGGGATATAAGCCCTCTCTCACTTGGAGGTGGAGTGGACATCACCTTCCAAGTCCCCTCAGGATTGGGGAAGGAGCTGTGGACTAGAGTGGACTTGGTGGTGTTCTGCTGTAGACATATTGTGATTCAAGCAATGGAAGAAATTGTAACAGTGAGGTGGAGCCGGTGGCCACTGGACATTTTTGGGGCAGGGAGAGGAGGGGCAGTTGAAATACAGGGGCTTTTTTGGGACTTTGGGGGTTGTCCTGAGTGGCGAAGCAGTGACGGATGTAGGCCATTTTCCATCAGAATATACCATGCAGAACTGG
>JAQZBX010024729.1:0-30127 GCA_029593785.1 Cabassous unicinctus
AAGAGAGGAACCCAAGAAACTTGTACCCTCACAGACATTGGCAGCCATCTTGTTCCAACACATGGCAACAGACTTTGCTGAAGGAAGAAACTTATGCTTTATGGTCTGGTAACTGTAAGCTTCTACCCCAAATAAATATCCTTTATAAAGACCAACTGATTTCTGGTATTTTGCATCAGGACCCCTTTGGCTAATACAGTACCTCAAAGAAAAAGGAATAAAATCCACAGGATTCACATAGAGAATTCTGAAAACACTATTTTGAATAGTTTCCAAAACTGACAAAAATACATGTTTTTTTCATTGCTTTGCACTGATAATGACTTACAACTTTAAAATATAGAATTCACATAGTTTACTCTCAAAATACTATCTTGGTTAATTTCAAATACTAAATAAATGCATGCTTTATTCACTGCTATATACTGATGTGGACTTACAAACAATGTTGAAACACGGGATTCACATAGCGAACTGGAGAGTATTATCTTGATTAGTTTTGAAGACAAACTAAAATACATGCTTCATTCAATGCTATGTACTGACATTGATTTATAAACAAAGTTGGAAAACAGGATTCACATAGTGAACTGTGAGAGAACTATATTGATTAGTTTCCAAAACTAACTAAAATACATGCTTAACTCACTGCTATTTACTGATATTGATTTACATACTATTTTTAACCACAAGATTCACAGTTATCAGTGAAAACACCATTTTGATTCATTTTGAAAACTATCTAAAAGACATGCTTTATTCACTGCTATGTACTGATATTGCCTTATAATGTTAAAGCACAGAAATCACATAATGAACTGTGAAAATACTATTTTTATTAGTTTCCAAACTAACTCTAATACATACTTAATCACTGCTATGTATTTATATTATATTGAATTACAAAAAAGTTAAAACACAGTATTCATATAGTGAACTGTCGAAAAGCTATTTTTATTAGTTGAGCAAGCTAATTAAAATATGTTTATCCACTGTTATGTACTGATGTTCACTTACAATGTTAAACAAAGAAATCTCATAGTGAACTAAGAAAAGACTATTTTGATTAGTTTTGAAAAATAACTGAAATACATATTTTATTCATGGTATATACTGAATTTGACTTACAATGTTAAAACAAGAGATTCACATAGTGAACTTTGAAATCACTATCTTGATTAGTTTTGACAACTTGCAGAAATACATGGTATTCATCGCTATGCACTGATAAAAACAATATGAAAACAAAGGATTTACATAGTGATCTGGGAAACACTATATTGATTAGACTCAAAGACTAAAATACATGCATTATTCAATGCTATGTACTGATATAGACTTACAAATGATAAAATACAGTATTCAAATTGTGATCTGTGAAAACACTATCTTAATTTGTTTTGAAAACTAACTAAAATACATACTTTATTCATTGTTGTGTGCTATATTGATTTACAATCAATGTTAAAACATTGGATTCACATGGAGAACTGTGAAAATATTATTTTTACTTTTCAAAACTAACAAAAATACATACTTTATTCAATGCTATATATTGAAATTAAATTACAATCAATGTTAAAACACAGGATTCACATCATGAACTGTGAAAATACAATAATAGTTTCCAAAACTAACTAAAACACTAGCTTTATACAGTGCTATGTTCTGATATTGACTTACAATACTAAAACACAGAATTCACCTAGTGAACTGTGAAAATACCATCTTGAATAGTTTGGAAAATGAACTAAAATACATGTTTTAATCATTGCCATGTATTCATATTGACTAACAATATTAAAACTCAGTATTCACTTAATTAACTGTGAAAACACTATCCGAATTAGTTTTGTAATCAAACTAAAATATGTTTTTTCCAGTGCTATGCACTGATATTGACTTAAAAACAATGTTTAACCAGAGGATTCACATAGTGAACTATGAAAACAATATATTGATTAGTTTTGAATACTAAGTAAAATATATGCATTGTCATTGCTTTGCACTGATATGGACTTACATTTTTAAAAAGGATTCACATATTGAACTGTGAAGAAACACTATTGATTAGATTTCAAAACAAAAGTAAAATACATGCTTTATTTACTGCTATGTGCTGATATTGACTTACAATGTTAAAACACATGATTTACGTAGTGAACTGTGAAAACACTGCCTTGATTAGTTTTGAAAACAAGCAAAATACATGCTTCATTCAATAGTGTATGCCAATATTGACTAACATAGAATGTTAGTCCCTATGTGAATTGGGAAATTTCACATAGGGAACCATGAAAACACTGTATTGATTTGTCTCAGAACTAATAAAACACATGCTTCACTCACCACTAAATACAGCTATTGACTTACAATGTTAAAACAGAGGATTCACATTGTGAACTGTGAAAATCTTATCCTGATTAGTTTGATATACTAATGAAAATACATGATTTAATTCTATGTGCTGATACTGACTTACAAACAAAACAGAATATTCACATAGAAAATATTTTCAAAAAGTAACTAAAATACATGCTTTAATCAATTCTATGTTTTGGTATTTTCTTACAAACAATGTTATAGCAAAGAATTCACAGAGGGTACTGTGAAAACACTATCTTGATTCATTTTGAAAACAAATTAAAATACCTAATTTATTCTGTGCTATACATTGATATCAAATTTAAAACAATGTTCAAAGGATTCACATAGTGAAATGTGACTATACTACATTGATTATTTTTGTATACTAACTAAAATATATGCTTTATTCAATGGTTTGTACTGGAATTGACCTACATAGAATGTTAAAACACAGGATTCACATATTGATCTGTGAAAACACACTATGCATTTGTTTCCAAAACTAACTAATATACATACTTCGTTCACTACTATGTACTGCTATTGACTTACAAACAACATGAAAACAGGATTCAGTTAGTGAACGGTGAAAACACTATCTTGGTTATATTAGAATACTAACTAAAATAGATTCTTTATTCAATTCTATTTACTGATATTGACTTACAAAGAAAGTTGAACATATGATTCACTTAGTGAACTGTGAAACACTAAATTAATTAGTTTTGAAAACTATCAAATGTCTATGGTTTATTCAATGCTATGCACTGATATTGACATAGAAAAAATATTAAAACACAGGATTCACATAGTGAACTGTGAAAACACTATCTTGGTTAGATTTGAAAGGTAACAAAATACACAATTTATTCACTGTTATGACAGATATTGACTTACACCAATGTAAAACACAAGATTCCCACTATGAACTGTGAAATGCTCTCTTGATTTGTTTCAAATAGTAACAAAAACACATGCTATATTGAATGCTAGGTCTGATATTGACTTACAAATAATACTACAACACAGGATTTACATAATGAACTCTGAAAACACTATTTGATTAGTTGCCAAAACTAACTAAAATGCATGCTCTATTCACCTCTAGGTACTTAAATTGACTTATGAATAATGTTAAAACAAAGGATTTATGTAGCAAACTGTGAAAACAGTATCATGATTAGTTTTGAATACTAATTAGAATACATTCTTTATTCAATGCTATGTAGTACATTTATTTTTAAAAATGTTGGAACAGAGGATTCAGATAATTAACTGTGAAAGCAGTTTTGATTTGATTTGAATACTAACCAAAATACCTGTTTTATTCATTGCTATGTACTGATATTGACTTACAATGTTGAAAAATTATTCCCATAGTGATCTGTGAAAACTCTGTATTGATTAGTTTTGAAAACTTACTAAACACATGCTTTATTGAATGATATTCACAAATATTGACTTACAATGTTAAAACACAGGTTTCATATAGTGAACTGATGAAACATCATGCTGATTCTTTTGAATACTAACTAAAATCCATGCTTTATTCACTGCTATGCACTGAGATTAACTTCTTATAAACTATATTAAAACACTGGACTCACATAGTCAAATGTAAAAACACTATGTTGATTAGTTTCCAAATATTACTAAAATAGATGCTTTTCACTGTTACGTGCTGACATTTACTTACAAAAAATGTTAAAACACAGGGTTCACATGGTTATCCGTGAAAACAGTTACCTTGATTCCTATCAAAATATACTAAAATACTTTCATTATTCACTGCTATGTACTGATACTGACTTACAATGTTAAAACAAAGCATTCACATAGTGAACTGTGGAAACACTGTCTTGATTAGTTCTGAAATATAACTAAAATACATGTTTTATTCACTGAATTAACTATATTGACTTACAATGTTAAAATACAGGATTTACATAGTCAACTGTGAAAACAATATATTGATTTGTCTCCAAAACTAACTAAAAATGCATGCTTTATTCACTGCTATGTACTGATAATGACTACAATTCTAAACACAGGATTCACTTAGTGAATTCAGAAAACACTATCTTCATAAGTTATGACTATTAAGAGAATCATATGCTTTATTTACTGCTATATGATGACAATGGCTTAGGAACAATGTTAAAACAAAGGATTCACATCTTTAACAATGAAAACACTATCTTGATTAGTCTTGAAACTAACTTAAATATATGCTTTATTCACTTCTGTGCACTATATTTATTTACAAAAAAATTTAAAACACAAGATTTTTTTCTTTTGTTGTGCATGCTTTTGTGTAAGGTCCAAGATTCACCACATACTACAGGATTTGAAGATGTTTCCCTACATTTTCTTCTAATAGTCTTGTGGTCCTGGCTTTTATATTTTGGTTTTTTGATCCATTTTGAGTTGATTCTTGTGTAGAGAGTGAGAAAGGGGTCCTCTTTCATTCTTCTGGTGTTAGATATCTAGTTCTCCCAGGCCATTTTTTGAAGAGACTCTTGTCCTGTTAACATGAACTTGGTACATTCATCAAAAACCTATTGACTGTATAGGGGAGGGTTAATTTCTGGATTCTCAATTCTATTCAACTGATTGATGTGTCTATCTTTCTGCCAGTACCATGATGTTTTGACCACTGTAGCTTTGTAATGTTTCAATTTCATGCAGTGAAATTCCTCCCATGTCACTCTTCTTTTTTAGAATGCTTTTGACTTTTTGGGTGCACTTTCCTTTCAAATGAATTTGGTAATTGCATTTTCTAATTCTGCAAATAGGCTGTTGGAATTTTGATAGGTATTGCATGGAATCTATAAATCAGTTTGGATAGGATTGACTATATAGGGGAGGGTTAATTTCTGGATTCTCAATTCTATTCAACTGATTGATGTGTCTATCTTTCTGCCAGTACCATGATGTTTTGACCACTGTAGCTTTGTAGTGTTTCAATTTCATGCAGTGAAATTCCTCCCATGTCACTCTTCTTTTTTAGAATGCTTTTGACTTTTTGGGTGCACTTCCCTTTCAAATGAATTTGGTAATTGCATTTTCTAATTCTGCAAATAGGCTGTTGGAATTTTGATAGGTATTGCATGGAATCTATAAATCAGTTTGGATAGGATTGACATCTTCATGATATTTAGTCTTCCAAGACATAAACATGGAATGTCTCCCCATTTGTTTAGGCCTTCCTTGATTTTTTAGGATCACTTTGTAGTTTTCTGTATACAGATCCTGTATTTCTTTGGTTAAATTAATTCCTAGATATTTGAGTGTTTTTGTTGCTATTGTAAATGGAATTTTTCCACTGATTTCCTCCTCAGATTTTTCAGTACTAGAGGACAAAAACGTTACTGATTTTTACATGTTGATCTTGTATCCTGTCACTTTGCTGAGCTCATTCATTAGCTCAAGTAGCTTTGTCATGAATATTTCAGAATTTTCTAAATACAGGATCATGTCATCCACAAATAGTGAGAGTTTTACTTCCTCTGTTACTATTTGGATACCTTTAATTTTTTCTTGTCTAATTTCCTCAGCTATAATTTCTAGTACAATGTTGAATAACAATGGTGACAGTGGTCATCCTTGTCTTTTTCCCAATCTTAGAGGGAAAGCATTCAATCTTTCACCATTGGGTGTGATGTTGGCTGTGGGTTTTTCATATATGCTTTTTTATCATATTGAGGAATTTTCCTTCTATTCTTATCTTTGGAAATGTTTTTATAAAAAATGATGATGGATTTTGTTGAATGCCTTTTCTGCATTGATTTAGATGATCATGTGATTTTTCCTTCAATTTCTTAATGTGGTATATTATATTGATTGCTTTTCTTATGTTGACCTAGTCTTGCACACCAGGAATAAATCCAACGGGTCATGATGTATAAGTCTTTTAATATCCTCCTCAAAATTAAACGCTTTTGTACCAAACAGGACTTTGTCAAAAGGATGAAAAAGTAGCTGACTCAATGAGAAAAATAAATAAAAAAACAAAAGCAAGGCAACCAACCCAATTAAAAAATGGGAAAAATCCTGAATATATATTTGTCCAAAGAAGAAATAGATATGGCAAAAAACATGAAAAAATGCTCAACATAACTAATGATTAGGGAAATGTAAATCAAAGCTACAACGAGATATCATTTCACATCTGTCAGATGGCAATTATTAAAAAGACAGGGAACTACAAGTGTTAGGATGCAGAGAGACAGGAAGACTAAATCACTGTTGGTTGGAATGCAGGATGGTACAGCCACTGTGCAGGACTGCTTGGCAGTTCTTAAAGAAATTGAATATAGATTTGCCTTGTGATCCTGCAATACCACTACTGGGAATACACCCAGTAAAACTGTGAACAGTGACATGAATAGAGATCTGCATACCTATTTCATAGAAGCATTATTCATGATTGACAAGCATTGGAAACAACCCAGTTGTCCATCACATGATGAATGTACAAACAAACTGTGGTGTATTCACACAATGGAATGTTATGCAGCTGTAAGAAGAAATGAAGTCATATAGCATATGAAAATATGTACAAACATAGAGCATATTATGTTGAGTGATGCAATCCAGATACAAAAGGACAAATGCTGTATGATCGCATTACTATTAATTACTATTAACATATTGTATCATTCAAAAAAATTTTATATTTTTTGCAGTAAAAAAAAGGGGAGAACATTTACAGATTAATATATGGTTCACTGAACAGATGTGGACCATACATGTGTGAACATTGTTTGGATGCTTATCTTAACCAAGCAACTGTATAAAGCCATTGTTTGAGGCACCTGGGGAAGTCTGCAATGGACTATGTATTGGATTATATTAAGGAATTGGTATTATCTCAATTGAGTGTGGTAGGTTATTATAGTTATATAATTTTAAAATGTTGTTGTTAGAGATACATATTTAGGTATTTAGGGGCAAAATGAAATGATGGCTTCAATTTCCTTTAAATTATGCCAGCACAATAAACAAACAAATGAGGGCCGTAAGGAACTGTAGAATGTGCTTTACCATTGAATCTGGTTCGATGAGTATGAACCTCAATTCATTACATCATTCTCTCTACTTCTGTGCATGTTTGAAATGAAAACATTAAATAAAAATATGTATTTGGGTTGAAAAAACCACAAGATTCACATATGAACTGTGAAATACTAATTTGATTAGTTTCAAATACTAACTTAAATACATACTTTATTCACTGCTATATATTTATATTGACTTACAAACAATGCAAAAATGCTGGACTCACATAGTAAACTGTTAAAACACTATTTTGATTAGTTTCCTAAACAAACTAAATAAATGCTTTATTCATTGCTATGTACTGACATTGACCTACAAACAATGAAAACAGAGGATTCATGAAATGAACAGTGAAACCACTATCTTGATTAGATTTGAAAACTAATGAAAATAAATGCTTTATTCACTGTTATGCACTATATTGATATAAACACAATGTAAAACAGAGGGTTCCCATAGTGAACTGGGAAAACACTCTTCTTTAGTTTCAAATACTAATATAAATTCATGTTTTATTCAATACTATGTACTGATATTGACTTACAAATAATTTTAAAACTCAGGATTCACATAATTAATTGTGAAAACAATATGTTGATGAGTATCAGAAAGTAACTAAAATACTTTATTTACTGCAATGTACTGATACTACTTATGTTGTTTAAAGAGAGGATGCACATAGCAAACTTTGAAAACACCATCTTGATTAGTTTTGAAAACCAACTAAAATACATGCTTCAGTCATTTCTATGTATTATATTGACTTACCAACATTTTTAAAGCTCAGGATTCACATACTGAACTATGAAAACACTATCTTGATCAGTTTCAAACAGTAACAAAAATAGATGCTTTATTCAATGCAATACAATGATATTGACTTTCAAACCATGTGAATACACAGGATTCACATAGTGAAATGTGAAAACACTATCCTGATTCATTTTGAAACCTAACTAGAATAAGTGCTTTATTCACTGCTATGTAATCATATTGACTTCCAAACAATGTAAAACAAATATACACATAGTGAACTTCAAAAACATCTTTTGATTAATATCAAATAGTAACTAAAATAAAAGCTTTATTCACTGCTTTTTATTAGCATTTACTTACAAACATATTTAAAATGCTGGATTCACATGGTGAACCGTGAACACTCTATATTGATTAGTTTGCAAAACTAACTAAAATGCATGTTTTACTCACTGCTATATACTGCTATTAACTTACAAATAATGTTAAAACACAGAAGTGATAAAGTGAACTGTGTAAACACTATCTTGATTGTCTTTGAAAATGAATGAAATACTTGCATTATTCACTGCTATGCAGTGATATTGACTTACACACGTTGTAAAACACAGGATTCCCATAGTGAACTGTGAATACACTATCATGATTACTTTCAAATACTAAGAAAAGCATATGCTTATTCAGTGCTTTGTGCTGATATTTGCTTATAGTGTTAAAACACGACTCACATGGTAAACTGTGAAAACAGTACCTTGATTAGTTTCAATTTCTAACTAAATTATATGCTTTATTCACTGCAATGTACTGAAATTGACTTGCAGTGTTAAAACACAGGAGTCATATAGTGAACAGAGACATCACTATCTTGATTATTTTAAGTACTAATTGCAAGAAATGTTTAATCCCTGTTGTATACTGATATTCACTTACAATGTTAGAACACATGATTCACACAGTGAAATGAGAAATATTATCCTGTTTATTTTCGAAAACTAAAAATTTACATTTGATTCTATGTACTGATATTGACTTATAAACAAGGTTAAAACAAGGATTCACATAGTGAACTGAGAAAACACTATCCTGATTTGTTTTGAAAACTCTAAAATATATGCTTTATTCAAGGCTATGTTCTGATATTGACTTAAAAATATCAAAACACTGGATTCACATGGTGTACTGTGAAAACACTATCTTGATTTGTTTCCAAAATGAACTAAAACACATGCTTTATTCACTGTTATGTACTGATAAGGATTTACAAAAAACGCTAAAACACAAGATTGAATTTTATACTGTGAAAACACTATCTTGATTAGTTTTCAAATCTAACTACAATCCATGATTTATTCACTGCTTTGTACATATATTGACTTAAAAATAATGTTAAAACAGAAGATTCACTTAAAGAACTGTGGAGAAACTATCGTGATTAGTTTTGAATACCAAAAAAATACATCCTTATTTAGTTATAACAGTGATTACACACAGGATACACATAGTAAACTGTGATAAACCTATCTTGATTAGTTTCAAATGATAACTAAGACACATACTTTATTCACTGCTATGTACTCATATTGACTTCTAAATAGTGTTAAAACACAGGATTCACATAGCAAACTGTGAAAACACTATCTTGAGTTTTAAAAACTAACTATAATACATGGTTTATTCACTTTGATGTACTGATATTGACATACAACCAATGATTAAACATAGGATTCACATAGTGAACTAAGAAAACACTATCATGATTTGTTTCTAAATCTAACTAAAATACATGTCACTGATATGTACTGACATTGACTTAAACTGTTAAAACACAGGTTTCACATAGGGAAGGGTGAAAACACTTTCTTGATTAGTTTCCAATACTTACTTAAATACATTCTTTATTCACTGCTATGTATTGATACTGACTTATAACCCATTGTAAAATACAAGATTCCCATTGTATTTTACAATGTGAAAAACTATAATTATTAGTTAACAAATCTAACTGAAATATATTCTTTATTCACCGTTATATACTTATATTGATTTACAAACAATGTTATAATAGACGATTCACATAGTGAACTGTGGAAAAATTATATTGATTATTTTTGAAAACAAAGAAAAAAGCACTCTTCATTCACTGTTATATACAGATAGAGACAAAAAATGTTAACACACAGGATTCACATGGTGAAATGTGAAAACTATCTTGATTAGTTTCATGTAGTAACTAAAATACATGCTTTATTCACTGCTATGTTCTGATATTGACTTACAATGTTAAAACAGAGGGTTCACATAGTGAACTGTGAAAACACTACCTTCATTAGTTTTGAAAACTAATTATAGTAAATTATTTCTTCTTTTCTATGCAGTGATATTGATTCAAAAAATGTTAAAACACAGAATTCACTAGTGAAGTGTGAAAACACTATATTTAGTTTCAATTAGCAATTAAATACATGCTTTATACAGTGCTATATATGTATATTTAAATACAATGTTAAAATTCAGAATTGACATAGTGAAATATGAGAAGACTATACAATCAGTTTTGAAAACTAACTAAATTACATGCTTTATTCACTGTTATGTAGAAATATTGACTTTCAAACAATGTTAAAACATAAGATTTACATAGTGAACTGTGAAAAATATCTATATTAGTTTAAAATAGCAATTTAAATATATGCTTTATTCACTGTTATGTTCTGATATTGACTTACAAGCAATGTTAAAACAGAGGGTTCACATAGAGAACTGTGAAACCACTATCTTGATTAATTTTGAAAACTAAAGTACATGATATCATTGCTATGCAGTGATATTGACTTAAAATGTGAAAACACAGGCTTCACATGTGAACTGTCAAAGTATTATCTTGATTAGTTTTGAAAACTAACTAAAATATGTGCTTTATTTACTGCTATGCAATGATATTGACTTAAAATGTTTGAAAACCTGTATCTAATGGGGAACTGTGAAAACACTATCTTCATTAGTTTCTAAAACTAACAAAGTTACATGCTTCATTCCCTGCTATGTACAGATATTCACTTACAGACGATGTAAAAATGAGAATTCACAGAGTGAACTGTGAAAACCTATAAATCAGTTTTGAAAACTGAAGTACATGCTTCATTCACTGATATGTAGAGATACAGACTTACAAACAATGTTAAAACACAGGATTCACTTAGTGAAGTAAAGGTAGTATTTTGATTAGTTTCAGATACCAATTAAATTACTTGCTTTATTCACTACTATGTACTGATATAGAATTACATGGTTAAAATCCAGATTTCACATAGTGAACTGAGAAAACAGTGTTTAGATTAGTTTCCAAAAACTAGCAAAATACATGCTTTATTCACTACACTCTATTGATATTGACTTATACACAACTGGAAAACACAGGATTCACATAATGAACTCTTAAGTCACTATCTTGATTAGTTAACATGCTTTATTCATTGCCATATACTGATATTGACTAACAAACAATGTTAAAACGGGGGATTCACATAGTGAATGTGAAAACACTATCTTGATTAGTTTAAAAAACTAACTGATATTCATGATTTACTCATGCTTTGTTCTGGTACTGTTTTACAAACAATGTTAAAACAAAGGATACACATAGTAAAGTGTGAAAACACTGTTTTGACTAGCATCCAAAGCTTACTAATATACATGCTATATTCAAAGTTATGTGCTGATAATGACTTCCAAATGATGTTAAAACATGGGAATAACATAGTGGATTAAAAAAATACTATCATGATTGGCTTCCAAATTCCCTATAATACATGCTTTATGTACAGTTATGTACTGATAATGACTTACAAACGTTGTTAAAACACAGGATTCATATAGCTAACTCTGAAAACCCCATTTCTAGATGCTTTCTTTTCAATAGAGTCCCTCCTCCATGCCCCCAGGCACCAAGTAATTCAAGGACAGACTATTCAGGTGGCTCCCACCAGGGATCCCTGTGGTGGAGGGAGAGCACACTCTTTAAGCCACTTGCCAGGCAACATATGGTGGCTGCATTTCTGTGAGATCACAAAGTCAAGAGGTAGCATGTTCCTGCCTTGCAAGCCACCACTGAAGAGTGCCATTTTGGAACCTAGGGCTTGAAGACCAATTTCCAGTTCCTTGATTGTATCAAGGATGTATCAGGTATCTGGTGACTTTTGATTAGATTGTCTCTTCATTGAGTTGGCAATATTTTCTCATTGCTGTTGTCATTTCTTTCTTAACCCTTGGCTTACTGAGCTCTGAGGGGCCCCATTTTGAAATATTGGGGTCTTTCTATTGATCTTGTTATCTGCAGCAATTTATGTCAATAAGCTGTGAAGAATTCCCAAATAGGAATTTGATTACCCAGAAAGAATTATGGCCTCAAATGAAACTGAAAAACTAAATCAATAATTTATTTCATTCTCACAGATTATGTCCAATAGTTAGAGCTGAAATATAAAAATTAGAATTTTGTTATAATTAATTTCTATTATATTAGAATTATTATTTACATTTATACATGTTTGTTGCCATACTATCTCTTTTTTATAATAGAATTATATTAAATCTAACCTGACTTTACATACTTCTTTACAATTTACCATTCTATTTTCTAATTTATTTTACAAATTTACAATAAAGATCTTTTCAATATCTAAAAAAAGCTATTGATTATACACTTTGGCTAGATGATATGTGAATATATCTCACAAAAACTGCTTGATAAACAAATGAGTATTTGTGAAGAACAGCCAGAATAGCAGCTATGTACAGATGGGGAAACAGAGAGATTGAGAGGCAAAGAACATCCTTGTTTATTTTTTTGTCTGTTTTTTGTTTATTATTACTATTGAAATAATGAAAAGGTTTAATAATGATTGAAGTGCTGAATGTACAACTCTGTGAATATACCAAACACCATTGATTGAACAGTTTGGATAAATTGGATGCTTTATTAATATGTATTAATAAAATTGATTTTTTTTTTAAATAGGTGGTTTGGGGAAAATACACCAAACGTGAGATATGGATTATAATTGTTAATATTTTGACGATGCTTTTGCCTACTTTGTAACAAATGGATCACAGCAATGCAAGGTGTTGGTGGAAGGGTGATGTATGGGACTTCTTAATGGTGTCATGCTTGTTTATTTTATAAATTCTCAACTTTTACTATACACATAATATTAATGTTTGCTCAGGTATGAAAGACACACTTCCATAAAAAGTATGTTTAAGAAAAGAGGGTATTGATAGTCATGCGCGAAGGTTTTGGATTGGCCTATTTCTCTATTCAGGTCTTCTGTTTGTTGCTCTTCAATATTGGAGGCTGTGATCATGGGTGTATCAAGATGAATGGCTGTACCCTCAGACTGAAGGATGCATCACTTGACCTTTATCAGATGACTCCTCCTGACATCTGAGGAATAGTTGATTGGGCTTTATCTCCTTGTTCAGCCTACATTTGGCTTTTCCTTATTGGGTGTGGCAGGGGCTTCTGCATGCCATTGGGAGAGAGTTTGAGTTTGGGGCCTGAGCATCACGTGTTTGTGTGTGAGTGTGTCTGTGTGGTTTCCCCTTCTGTTTTCTTGTAATAATAACTTTCATTTTATTTCAAATATTTTTAAACAAGTGGAAGGTGACATAACAGCAGTTATTTATATATGGATAACCACATCAGAATACCTCTATACATGAGAAAAACTCAAAGAATACAGAGACAAATCAGAAATGCTTTGTTTGAAAGCAAAACTAGAGCTTGCTACCAAAGGAAGAAGGTTCATAAAATAATTCACAAAGATCTCTAAATTACCAAATCAAAATCAGTTTATTTAAAAATTAATGAATCAGAGAAAAACATTTGGAACTAGCTTGTCATTATTCTCCCAGTTAGTGTAGTTAACATTATTTAATTAACTGAAAAATACGCATTCATGAATAAATGAAATCATTGAGGCCTCTCATTTTTAAAGACTGTACTTTTCAAAGGAGCTAAAATCCTTACATTTTCAAGTAATGTGTAGTTTATATTTTGAGTAATGCTTTCATTCTTAGGAAATGATTTATATTAAAATGATAATAGATATTTAACACTCATTTTCAAAGTCTGTATTTTGCTAGGTATTTTAAAAATGGTTTTTCTATTTTAAATACATTAAATATGTGCATGAAAAATTATCATCAAAATCTTACTACTAACTCGAGTCCATAGCTTACATTTGGTGTAATTTTACCCCAACCCATCCTCTTATTATTCTTTACAATATATTTTTACTACAGATTGTAACCTTTGAAAACAATCATACACAATTGCAGACTTCACATACATCCCTCCATCAACACATCACACTGTGTTGTAAAATTTTTTAAAACTTAGGAGATAATATCATCATATTATGACCACTAACATGGTTCATAGGGTACATTTAGCACACTTTTTCCATACTCCCCCATTATCAACATGTCATGCTTGGTGTGGGTGTTGCATGTTTATATGTGTTGGCTTCCAATATGTTTACTTCCCCCCCCCCCATAATTATCAGTTTGACTAGTGGTTTATTCATTTTATTTATATATTTGGATCACTAACACAAAACAGAATTAGATCTTCATGACCCTGTTTCTAAGATGGGCTTATTTTCTATTTCATTTGTGTCTGCTCTATTCTGGCTGTCCTTCATTCTAGGATAATTCTTTTCAAAAGTTACGTTCTCCCAGGCCACCTGGCCCTAACCACCTAGGCAGCAGATATGTTCTCACCATGCCCACCAGGGAGGCCAACAGTGGAGGAGGGGCTAGCTGACTCTCTACACAGGTTGTCTGGTGCCACCCAGCAGTTTCATTTCCTTGGGCCCATAAAGTCAAGAGCTAGCATGCTCCTGCCTTTTGTGCCACCTCTGCCAGGAGACATTTTAGAACCCAGGGCCTGAAGGCCAATTAACATTTCTTGAACAGATTGTCCATTCCTAGGTAAGCAATGATGTATCTGGTGTCACATGGGTTCGGATAGACTGTCTCATCATTGAGTTTTAAATATTTTCTTTTTTTTTTTTCTTCCTCTTCAACCCTTGACTTACTGAGATGTGAGTAGCTATGCTTTGAATTATGGGGGGTTTTCTAGTGATCTTTTAGGATTAAATTCTATTTTAATTCACCACTCTTCTGAGACTGACTTTGCCTGGTATTCGTTATTTAAATTTTGTTGAGAATGGTTTTGACCTAGCTTACGGTCCCTGCTCTATTGACTAGATCTGAATACTAACTAAAATACATGTTTTATTATTATGTTATGTACATATATTGACTTAAAGTGTTAAAACATAGGATTCACATACTGAACTTTGAAAACACAATATTCATTAGTTAAAACTAATTAAGTTAAAACTAAATGAACGATTATACATTCTTTATTTTATTGCTATGTACTGCACTTCACTTACAATGTTAAAATATAGTATTCATATAGTGAACTGTAAATTTAGTTTCCAATTTTTGAAACTGTGATTTAGTTTCCAAACTCAATCAAATACACATTTAATCACTGCTATGTACTGATATTGACTTAAAAACAATATTAAAACACAGAACTCAAATAGTGAACTATGAAAACACTGTTTTGATTAGTTTTGAAAATTAAACACATGTTTTATTCACTGTTATGTATAGATGTTGACATATAATGTCAAAAACAAGATTCATGTAGTGAACTATGAAAACACTATCTTGATTAGTTTTGTATAAACAAACTAAAATACATGCTTTATTCACTGTTATGCACTGATTTTGATTTAGAAAACAATGTTAAAACAGGATTCCCATAGTGAACTCTGAAAACACTATCCTGTTTATTTTCAAATTCTAAATAAAATATAAGCTTTATTCAATGCTATGTATTGATATTGACTTACAAACCATGTTAAAACACAGCATTCAGTGATTGGATGTGGCTCAAGCAGTTGAGTGAATTCTTCCCACATGGGAGTTTCTTGGCTTGGTCCTGGTGCCTCCTAAAAACAAACAAGCAAAACAAACAAAAAATACAACTCAACAGAGCTGATGTGACTCAGTGATTGATCTCTGGCTTCAACTTATGATGTCCCAAGTCCTTCCCAGTACTGGTACCACAAATGTAAAAACAAATAAAACCCACAGGACTCACATAGTGAACTCTGAAAACACTATTTTGAATAGTTTCCAAAACTGACAAAAATACATGCTGTCTTCATTGCTATGTTCTGATATTGATGTACAATGTTAAAACACATGATTCACATGATGAACTGTGAAAATAATCACTTGATTAGTTTCACATACTATCTAAATTACATGGGGAAGCGGATGTGGCTCAAGCAGTTGAGCATCCATCTACCATATGGAAGGACCCGGGTTCGATCCCCGGGACCTCCTGGTAAAATAAAATTAAAAAAGAGGAAGAAAAAAAAAAGAAATATTAATAAAATAAACTACATGATTTATTCACTTCTATGTACTGATATTGAATTAAAAACAATGTTCAAACTGATGATTCAGGGCATGGATGTGGCTCAAGCAGTTAATTTCCTCATAACCACTTTTGAGTTCCTGGGTTTGGGTCATGGTTTCTCTTAAAAACAAAATAAACACAAGTAAAATAAATGACAAACTCAGTGGAGCAGATGTGGCTCAGTGGTTTCAAACAAAGGATTCACAGAATGAATTCTTAAAACAGTATTTTGAATAGTTCTCAAAACTAACAAAAATAAAAGCATTATTCAATGCAATATGCTACTGACTAACAATGATAAAACACAAGATTCACATAGTGAACTGTGAAAACACTATATTGATTACTTAACAAATGAATGATAATACATGCTTTATTCACTGCTATGTACTGATTGCCTTACAATGTTAAAACACAAGAATCACATAATGAACTTTGAAAACACTATTTTTATTAGATTCCAAACTAATTTTAATACATACTTAATCACTGCTATGTACTAATATTGAATTACAAAAAAATGTTAAAACACAGGATTCACATAGCAAACTGTGAAAACACTATTTTGATTAGTTTCAAAAGCTAACTAAAATACATGTTTTATTCACTGTTATGTATTGATATTGTCTTACAATGTTAAACACAGAATTTGCATAGTGAATTATGAAAACATTATTTTCATTAGTTTTGAAAAATAACTGAAATACATGTTTTATTCATTGGTATATACTGATATTGACTTACAATGTTAAAACACAAGATTCACATAGTGAACATTGAAAACACTATCTTGATTCATTCTGAGTATTAAAAAATATGCTTTATTCACTGTTACATTAGTTTACAACATTAAAACACAGGATTCACATATGAACTGTGAAAACTCTCTTTAGTAGTTCAAAAACTTGCTAAAACACATGGTTTATTCACTGCTATTCACTGATATTGACTTACAATGTTAAAACATGGAATTAACATAGTGAACTGTAGAAACATACTCTTGATTAATTTCTAATACTACCTAAAATACTTCCTTCATGCACTGCTATGCATTGATAATGACTTACAATGTTAAACACAGGATTCACATAGGTAACTGTAAAAACACAATTTGCTTAGTTTAAAATCCTAACTAAAATACATGCTTTATTCATTGCTATGTGTTAAAATGACTTACAATGTGAAAACACACATTTGACAAAGTTATCTGTGAAAACACTGTTGTTTTGAGCACTGAAAAATACATGCTTTATTCACTGCTATGTAGTGATATTAACTTACAATGTTAAAACACAGGATTCACAGAGTGAACTGCGACAACACTATCTTAATTAGTTTTGAATAAAACTAAAATGCATACTTTATTCAATGCCATGTACTGATATTGACTTACAAACAATGCAAAAACAGAATATTCACAGTGAACTGTGAAAAACCTCTTGATGAATTATGAAAACTAACTAAAATATATGGTTTTTTTACTGCTATTCATTGATAACTTAAAAACAATGTTAAAACACAGCATTCACAATGTGAACTGTGAAAACACTATCTTGATTAGTTTTCAATAACCAAATTACATTATTCTTTCAATGCTATATACTCATATTGACTTATAATGTTGAAACATAGGGTTCAATTTGTGAACTGTGTAAACACTCTTGATTTGATTTTGAAAAGTAACTAAAATATAGGCATTACTCACTACTATACAAACATATTGACGTACACAGAACGTTAAAACACAGAATTCACATAGTATAGTGTGAAACCACTATCTTGATTAATTTTGAAAACTAAAATAAATGCATTTTTCAATGGGATGTATTGATATTTAATGCATACATTTTAAAAACATAGGATTCACCTAGTGAACTGAGAGAACACTATTTTAATTGGTTTTGAAATCACTAAAACGCATGTTTTTTCCAATGTTATGCACTGATATTAACTTAAAAACAATGTTTAACCAGAGGATTCAGATAGTGAACTCTGAAAACAATATCCTGATTAGTTTTGAATACTAACTGAAATACATGCATTACTCAATGCTATGTAGAGATACTGACTTATGACAATGTTAAAAAAGAGTCACATAATGTACTGTGAAAACACACTTCATTAGGCTCCTAAACTAAGTAAAATACATGTCATATTCAGTGCTATGCAATGATTTTGACTTACAATGTTAAAACACAGGAATCACATAGTGAACTATGAAAACACTATCTTGATTAGTTTTGAAAACAAACTAAAATACATGCTTTATTCAATGGTATGTACTGATATTAACTTACAGAGAATGTTAAAACACGCAATTCACATATTCAAACATGAAAACACTCTGTTGATTTGTTTCAAAACTAATTAAAACACATAATTTATTCAATGCTAACTACAGCTATTGACTTACAATCTTAAAACAAAGGATTCACATAGTGAACTCTGTAAAAACTACCTTGATTAGATTGGAAAACTAATGAAAATACATGCTTTATTTCACTGCTAGGAATGATATGGACTTACATACAATGTGCCGCATAGGATTCCCGAATAAACTGTGAAAAAAATCTCTTGACTAATTTTGAATACTAAGAGAAATAAATGCTTTCTTCAGTGCTATGTATGTATATCAACATACAAAAAAATGTTACAACACAGGATTCACAGAGTGAACTGTGAAAACATTATTTGATTAGTTTTAAACTAAGCAAAATATTTCCTTTATTCACTACTATGTATTGATATTGTCATACAAACAATGTTAAAACAAAGGACTCATAATGAACTTTGAAAACACTATCTTGATTAGTTTGTATACTAATTAAAATCCATGCTTTATTCAATTCTTTTTATTGATATTGATTTACAGACATGTTAAAACCAAGGATTCAGATAGTGAACTGTGAAAACAACATCTTGATTAGTTTGGAATAGTAATCAAAATACATGCTTATTCAATTCTATGTACTGATACTGGCTTACAGTCAATGTTGAAAAACAAGATTCACATAGGGAACTGGGAAATCATTATTTTCATTAGCTTCAAAAAGTAATAAAATGCATGCTTTATTCAGTGCTATGTATTGACATTGGCTTACAAACAATGTTAACAAGATTCTCATAGTGAACTGTGAACACACTCTATTAATTAGGCTCCAAAACTAAGTAAAATACATGCTTTATTTACTGCTATGGACTGATATTGACTTATGTTAAAACACAATATTCACATAGTGAACCATGAAAACACTGTATTGATTTCTTTCAAAACTAATTTAAAAACATGCTTTATTCCCTGGTAAGTACAGCTATTGACTTACAATGCTAAAATAGGATATTCACATAATGAACTGTGAAAACGTTATCTTAACTAGTTTGAAATATTAATGAAAATGCATGATTTATTTAATTTTATGTGCTGATATAGACCTGCAAACAATATTGAAACAATATTCATATATGAATAGTTTCATAAAGTAACTAAAATAAAGTAACAATATTCATATATGAATAGTTTCATAAAGTAACTAAAAGTAATAAAATATTTTAGTATTTTAGTACTGATATTTTCTTACAAACAATATTAAAGCAAAGAATGCACTGAGTACTGTGCAAATTCTATCAATTCATTTGGAAACAAATTAAAATAGCTGCTTTATTCACTGTTATGCACTTATATTGAATTTTAAAATTGAAATAAATGTGAAATGTGAAAACACTGCCTTGATTGCTTTTGAATACTGTACCAGTTTGACATTATTGAATTCCAAAAAGGAATATTGGATTATGTTTCTAAACTGGTCTTTTTCCCTGGGCATAGATTTGAAGCCCCATGGAGAGAGACAGAGCCATTTGCTGATAGTCTACAGCTGACCTTGTGGAAAGAACACAGCAGCTGAGCCTGAAGAGAAATGGAGTCCTGGGAAGAGAGGAACCCAAGAAGCCTGAACTCTTGGCAGAGGTTGGCAGCCATCTTGACCCAAGTGGCAACAGACTTTGGTGAGGGAAGTAACGTATGCCTTATGACCTGGTAACTGTAAGCTTCTACCCCAAATAAATAACCTTTTAAAAGCCTACAGATTTCTGTTATTTTGCATCAGCACCCCTTTGGCTGACTAACACAGAATTTGGTATCAGAGAGTGTGGTAGTGCTTTTGCAGTTACCAAAATGCTGTAACTGTTTTATAAATGGGTAAGGGGTATTTTTTGGAGGAATTGAGATGCTTGGTAGAAAAGACCTACAGTACTTTGAAGAGACTGTTCGTAGTAATATGGACTCTAAAGATACTTTTTATGAGGCCTTAGAAGTAAAAGATGACACTATTATAGGAAACTGGAAGAAAGGTGATCCATGTTTTAAAGTCACAGAAAACTTAACAAGATTAACTCCTGGTGTTTCATGGAAGGCAGAATTTGAAAATGATGAGCCTGGGCATTTAGCTGATGAACTTTCCAAAGTAACCTCAGAGAATTCAGCTTGGCTTCTCCTTGCAGCTTATAGCAAAATGATAGACAAAAAAGATAAGCTGAAGACTGTATTGTTGTATTGTTGGGCACAAAGAAAACAGAAACTGATTAAGTAAATTCCAAGCCTCTGGAAATCAAGCTCCCAGACAATAATGCCCCATTTGAGGACTTAACTAAACTTGGAACTTTTAAATCAGGATTGAAGATGCATTTATCCTGGAAAAAACTTGTGGAAAGTCTTATTGTCTGATAGCTTGGATTCCTGCTTCTTGCATGCTAAACCAACAAGGTTTTTGAGAGTGCTGTATGAATAAAACCACTGTCAGCTTGGAATAAAATGGACATGGAATGGAGATTGAAGGAGAAACAGCTTTAAGAGGAAAACCATGAAAGCTGAGATCTGGAATTAAGACATCTCCTTGGACCAAGAGAGGAAACCCACCCATGTATAGAGAGAGTGTGAGTTTGCTCCAGCAGTTGAAGAGAGTGGATGTTCCCACCTGAAGTTCAGGAAGAGTTTTGCCCCAGGGTACAGAGAGGGTGGAGCACATTCCTCAAGGATTAGGGCTGTTAAGGTCAGCACCCCATAGGTCTGAGAGGGGTCAATGTGTCCCCCATGGATTAGGGAAGGCCAGGAGCTCAACTCATGGCTCTGAAAGGGTTATACCTGTATGACAAATGTTAGGGAGGATTTTGTCTTCACTCACTGTACTAGGGGTGTTAAGACTCTAACCCAAAATTTGGGTGAAGTGTGGACATCTCCTCAATGCTCTTGGAGGGTGAGGTCCGGAGCTTGGAAAATTCTCAAATGCTTGATGAGGGTGGAACCAAGAAAATGGCTGTTGGGCAAGCCTATGGAAAGGGTGGGTCCCCATGTGGCCCCAGGGTGAAGAAACCATCATCTTAAGAATGACTTTCAGACTTTGACATCTAATGATGTATGTCCTGCAGGTTTACTGAACTATAGAGGACCCATGATTCATTTTTTCCTCAAATTTCTCCTTATCGTAATGAAAATGTTTATCCTGTGTCTGTTCATTTGTGTATTGGAAGCAGATAAATGGTTTCATAAGTTTCAGAGGTCTACAGCAGACAAGACTTTGCTCTAAGACATACTGTACTTCTTTAAACTGATTATCATATGATTTTGTACTTAGTATTGTTACTGAAATAAGGCTTTTGAATATTGTAATGTCTTCTTGGAATACAGTGTGTGGAGTGTAGCAGTTTGATATTATTGATGAAGTCCAAAAAGAAATATTGGATTATGTTTGTAAAAAGCTCTTTTCCTCTGGGCATATTAGAATTTATTGGATTCAGAGGTTTTACTTTTACTTGATTAAATAATGATTAAAGTTTTGACTGGGCCACATCATTAGGAGGTTGAGTCCCTGCCCCCTTGGCAGGCAGGGACTCGCAGAGAAACCACACTGCACTGAAGGAAGTTTTGAGTTTTGAGTTGGAGCCCAGGAAGTGAACACACAGGAGAAGAACACAGAGGAATGGAGATGGCTTCTTAGAGATGGAAGAAGCCCCTGGGAGAGAGACAGAGCCATTTGCCTGAGAGTCTACAGATGGCCTTGTGGAGAGAGCACAGCAGCTGAGCCCAGAGAGAAACAGAGCCCTGGGAAGAGAGGAACCCAAGAAGCCTGAACTCTTGGCAGATGTCAGCAGCCATCTTGCCCCAACACATGGCAATGAGTTATGCTTTATGGCCTGGTAACTGGAAGCTTCTACCCCAAATAAATATCGTTTTAAAAATCAACAGATTTCTGGTATTTTGCATCAGCACCCCTTTGACTAATGCAAATACTAACTAAAATACGTGCTGTATTCAATGTTATGTACTGATATTGACATACATAGAATGTTAAAACACATGATTCACATAGTGAACTGTGGAAACACTATACTGATATTTTTCAAAACTAATTAAAACATAATTTGGTCACTGCTAGGTATAGCTATTGACTTACAAACTATGTTAAAACAAAATATTCACGTAGTAATTAGTTTCAATAAGTATTTAAAATACATGCTTTATTCAATTTTATGTACTGATATTTTCTTACAAATAATGTAAAGCAATGAATGCACATAGCATACCATGAAAACACTATCTTGATTCACTTTGAAAACAAATTAAAATACCTGCTTTATTCACTGCCATGCACTGATATTGACTTAAAAAACAATGTTAAAACAAAGGATACACATAGTGAAATGTGAAAATGCTACCTTGATTTCTTTGGAATACTAACTAAAATACTTGCTTTATTCAATGGCATGTACTGATATTGACTTGCATAGAATGTTATAACACAGGATTCCCATGGTGAAATGTGAAAACCCTGTATACATTTGTTTCCAAAACTAACAAAAACACATGTTTTATTCACTGCTTTGTACTGCTATTGAATTACAAACAATGTTATAATACAGGATTCACATAGTGAACTGTTAAAACTCTGTTGAATAGATTTGAAAACTAATGAAAATACATGCTTTATCACTGCTATATACTGATACAGACTTGCAGTTTTCAAACCCAGCATCCCCTTAGTGAACTATGAAAACACTATATTGTTTTGAAAACAAGCAAAAATAAATGTTTCTCTCACTGCTATGCACTGATATTGACTTATGAATGTTAAAACAGAGAATTCACATAATGAACTGTGAAAATAATATCTTGATTAGTTTCAAATCCTAAGTAATGCTATGTACTGATATTGAATTTCAATGTTACAATAGAGGATTCATATAGTTATTTGTGAAAATAAGTTCTGGATTAGTTCCAAATATTAACTAAAACACATATTTTATTCAATTATGTGTCCTAATATCACTTACAATATTAAAACACAGGATTCATATAGTGAACTATGAAAACTTTATCTTGAAAATTTTTGAAAACAAAATAAATTCATGCTTTATTCACTGCTATGCACTGATATTGACTTACATAGATGTTAAAACATAGGATTCACATAGAGAACTGCGAAATCACTATTTTAATTCATTATGAATACTAAAATACATGCTTTATTTAATGTTATGTATTGATATTTAATACATACAATATTAAAACACAGGATTTACCTAGTGAAATGTGAAGTTTTGAAACCAAACTAAAATATATGTTTTCCCCACTGCTATGCATTGATACTGACTTAAAAACAATGTTTAATCAGTGGGTTCACATAGTGAACAGTGAAAATAATATCTTGTTAAGTTCAAATACTAACTCAAATACATGCATTATTCAATGCTATGTACTGATACTGAATACAACGTTTAAAAAAAACAGGATTAATATATTTAACTGTGAAAACACTCTTTTGATTTGGTTTGAAAACTAAGTAAAATACATGCTTTATTTCTGTTACGTACTGATATTAAAATGTTAAAACATGATTCACATAGTGAACTGTGAAAACAATATCTTGACTGGTTCAGAAAATAAAATAATTGTTTATTCAATGGTATGTACTGATATTGACTTACATAGAATGTTAAAACATATGGTATACATAGTGAATGAAAACACTATATTGTTATGTTGCAAAACTAATAAAACACATGCTTTATTCATTGCTAAGTACAATTATTGACTTACAATGTTAATACAGAAGTTTCACATTGTGAACTGAGAAAACATTATCTTGATTAGTTTGAAATAGTAATGAAAATACATGATTTATTTAATTCTATGTGCTGATATTGACCTACAATGTTAAAACAGTATATTTATATAGTGAATATTTTTTAAAAGTAACTAAAATACATGCTTTATTCAATTCTATGTACTGATATTTTCTTACAAACAACAATAAAGCAAAGAATTCACAGTGTACTGTGACAACGCTTATCTTGATTCATTTTGAAAACAAATTAAAATACCTGCTTTATTCACTGGTATGCACTGATAATGACTTTAAAACAATGTTCAACAATGGATTCACATAGTGAACTATGAAAACACTTACATTGGTTACTTACCAAATTAATGATAATATATGCTTTATTTGCTGCTATGTACTGATATAGCCTTACAATGTTAAAACACAGGAATCACATAATAAACTTTGAAAATACAGTTTTTATTAGATTCCAAAGTAATTCTAATACATACTTAATCACCGCTGTGTAACAATATTGAATTACAAAAATGTTAAAACACAGAATTCACATAGCGAACTGTGAAAACACTATTTTGATTTTCAAAAGCTAATTAAAATACTTGTTTTACTATTATGTATTGATATTGACTTACAATGTTAAACAAAGAATTTGCATAGTGAAGTATGAAAATAATATTTTGATTAGTTTTGAAAAATAACTGAAATATGTGTTTTAGTCATTGGTATATACTGATATTGACTTACATACAATGTTAAAACAAAGGATTCACCTGGTGATCATTGAAAACACTATGCTAATTTGTTCTGAGTATTAAAAAATATGCTTTATTCACTGCTATGTAGAGATATTAGCTGACAGTATTAAAACACAGCATTCACATATGAACTGTGAAGACACTCTCTTTAGTAGTTCATAAACTTGCTAAAATACATGGTTTATTCACTGATACTGACTTACAATGTTAAAACATGGAATTAACATAGTGAACTGTGGAAACATCCTCTTGATTAATTTCAAATACTACCTAAAATACTTTCTTCATGCACTTCTATGTATTGATAATGACTTACAATGTTAAACACATATTCACATAGTTAACTGTGAAAACAGTGATCTCATTACTTTAAGTATTAAAAATATAAATGATTTATTCACTATGTACATACAATGTGCAAACACAGAATTCACATTGTGAACTGTGATAACTCTATCTTTAGTTTTAAAAAAAATAAATATATGATATATTCAATGCTATGTGCTGATATTGTCTTACAAAGAATGATAAAACACAGGATTCACATAGTGAACTATGAAAACCCTACATTGATTAGTTTTCAAAACTATCTAAAATACATTATTTATCCACTGCTATTTACTAGTATTGACTTACAAAAATATTAAAACACAAGATTCACAGTTACCTGTGAAAACACTATCTTGATTTGTTTAAAAAACTAACACAAATCCATACTTTATAAACTGTTATGTACTATATTGACTTACAAACCATATTTAAAAGATTCATATAGTGAACTGTGAAACCACTCTCAAGATTATTTTCCTAAACTAAGTAAAATACATGCTTCATTCACTACTTTGTATAGATATTGACTTACAATCATAAAACACAAATTTCACAGAGTGAACTGAGAAAGCACTATATTGACTAGTTTGGAAAAGTAACTAAAATACATAATTTATTCCCCACTATGTAATGATATTGACTTACAATGTTAAAACACAGAATTCTCATAAGTAACTGTGGGAACACAATCTTGATTAGTTTCAAATCCTAACTAAAATATTTGCTTTATTCACAGCTATGTATTGAAAATGACTTACTGCATTAAAACACATGATTGATAAAGTTATCTGTGAAAACACGGTCTTGATTATTTTTGAGCACTAAAAAATATTTGTTTTATTCACTGCTATATACTGATATTAACTTACAATGTTAAAACACAGGATTCACATAGTGAACCTTGATAACACTATCTTGATTAGTTTCAAATAAAACTAAAACACATGCTTTATTAAATGCTATGTGCTGATATTGACTTACAAAGAATGTTAAAAAACAGGATTCACATAGTGAACAAAGAAAAAACTACACTGATTAGTTTTCACAAATAACTGAAATATATGCATTATTCACAGCTGTTTACTGGTATTGATTTTTAAAAATGTTAAAACACAGGATTCACATAGTTAACTGTGAAAACACAATTCTGATTTTTTCAAAAACTAACAATGCATGCTTATTTACTACCATGTACTGATATTGACTTACAAACACTATTAAAACAATATTTACAGTGAATTGTGAAAAACCTATCTTGTTTGTTTGTTAGAAAACAAACTAAAATACATGCTTTATTCAATGATATGTACTGATATTGACTTACAGAGAATGTTAAAACACGATTCACATATTCAACCATGAAAACACTATTTGTTTCAAAACTAATTAAAACACATAATTTATTCAATGCTATGTACAGCTATTGACTTACAATCTTCAAACAGAGGATTCTCATAGTGAACTATGTAAAAACTGCCTTGATCAGATTTGAAAACTAATGAAAATACATACTGTATTTCACTGCTGTGAATGATATGGACTTACACACAATGTGCCACATAGGATTCCCGAATGAACTGTGAAAAAAATCTCTTGACTAATTTTGAATACTAAGAAAAATACATGCTTTCTTCAATGCTATGTATGGATATTGACAAAGAAAAAATGTTACAACACAGGATTCACAGAGTGAACTGTGAAAACACTATTTGATTACTTTTAATCTAAGCAAAATAGTTCCATTATTCACTGCTATGTACTGATATTGTCATATGAACAATGTTAAAACAAAGGGTTCATATAGTGAACTTTGAAAACACTATTGTGATTAGTTTGTATACTAATAAAATCCATGCTTTATTCTTTTTATTGATATTGATTTACAGACATGTTATAACTGAGGATTCAGATAGTGAACTGTGAAAACAACATCTTGATTAGTTTGGAATAGTAATCAAAATACATACTTTATTCAATTCTATGTACTGATATTGGCTTACAGTCAATGTTAAAAAACAGGATTCACATAGGGAACTGGGAAAACACTATTTTCATTAGTTTCAAAAAGTAATAAAATGCATGCCTTATTCAGTGCTATGTACTGATATTGACTTACAATGTTAGAAAACAGGATTCTCATAGTGAACTGTGAACACACTCTAATAATTAGGTTCCAAAACTAAGTAAAATATATGTTTTATTTACTGCTATGGACTTATATTGACTTAAAATGGACATGATTCACATAGTGAACCATGAAAACACTATATTGATTTCTTTCAAAACTAAAAAAAACACGTTTGTTCCCTGCTAAGTACAACTGTTGACTTACAAACAATGTTAAAACAGAGATTTCACATTGTGAACTGTGAAAACATTATCTTGATTAGTCTGAATTAGTAATGAAAATACAGGATTTATTTAATTCTCTGTGCTGATATTGACTTGAAATGTTAAAACAGAATATTCACATATGAATAATTTCAAAAATTAACTAAAATACAAGATTTATTCAATTCTATGTACTGATATTTTTTTTGTAAACAATGATAGAGCAAAGAATGCACTGATTACTGTGAAAATTCTGGATTCATTTGAAAACAAATTAAAATATCTGCTTTATTCACTGCTATGTACTGATATTGACTTTAAAAATGTTAAAACAAAGGGTTCAAATAGTGAAATGTGAAAACACTGCCTTGGTTGCTTTTGAATACTGACTAAAATACATGCTTTATTCAATGGTATATACTGATATTGACATACATAGAATGTTAAAACACATGGTTCACATAGTGAACTGTGAAAACACTGTATTGAATTTTTTAAAAAACTAATTAAAGCATAATTTGTTCAATGCTAGTTATAGCTATTGACTTACAGTGTTAAAACAGAATATTCACTTAGTGAATAGTTTAAAAGTATCTGAAATACATGCTTTATTCAATTCTATGTACTGATATGTTCTTACCATGTTAAAGCAATGAATGCACATAGTGTACTATGAATAAACTATCTTGATTCATTTTTAAAACAAATGAAAATACCTGCTTTATTCACTGCCATGCACTGATATTGACTTAAAAAGCAATGTTAAAACAAAGGATACACATAGTGAAATGTGAAAATGCTACCTTAATTTCTTTGGAATATTAACTAAAATACTTGCTTTACACAATGTTATGTACTGATATTGACTTACATAGAACAATATAACACAGGATTCACATGAATTGTGAAAACACTTATATTAGTCAGCCAAAGGGGTGCTGATGCAAAATACCAGAAACCTGCTGGTTTTTATAAAAGGTACTTATTTGGGGTAGAAGCTTACAGTTACCAAGCCATAATCATAAGTTACTTCCCTCACCAAAGTCTATTGCCACTTGGGGCAAGATGGCTGCTGATATCTGCCAAGAGTTTAGGCTTCTTGGGTTCCTCTTTTCCTGGGGCTCCATTTCTTTCTGGGCCCAGCTACTGTCCTCTCTCCACAAGGCCAGCTGTAGATTATCAGGCAAATGGCTCTGTCTCTCTCCCTGTAGCTTCTTCTAAGGAACCATCTGTATTCCTCTGTGTTCTTCTCCTGTGTGTTCACTTCTTGGGCTCCAGCTCAAAACTACAGCATTAAAACTCCAACTAACTCCTCTGCTCTGCCATGTAGTTTTATCTGAGTCCTCACCCGTGAAAGGGGTGAAGACTCAAAGTCCTACTGATGTGGCCCAATCAAAACACTAATCATAATTTAATCATGCCCAGGTACGGACCAGTTTACAAACATAATCCAATATCTATTTTTAGAA
This sequence comes from Cabassous unicinctus, assembly GCA_029593785.1. Classification (NCBI taxonomy): domain Eukaryota; kingdom Metazoa; phylum Chordata; class Mammalia; order Cingulata; family Chlamyphoridae; genus Cabassous; species Cabassous unicinctus. Next base: position 29,690 of record JAQZBX010024729.1, read on the forward strand.
TTCATAAAGCCAAACTGCTATAGTCCACCCTCTGAATTCCAAAAAGACATTACAATATTCCAAAAACTTTAAATCAGTAACAATGCAAGTACAAAATCATATCACAATCAATTTAAAGAAATACAGTTTCTCTTGGAGCAAAGTCCCATCTAGCTATAGACCTCTAAAATTACAAATCCATTTATCTGTTTCCAGTACAGAAATGGATAAAGGATAAACATTTTCATTACCATAAGGAGAAATTGAGAGGGAAAAATAAGTCAAGGGTCCTCTACAGTTCAGTAAACCTGCATGGAATTCTGCATTCAATTTCAAAGTCTGAGGATCATACTTAAGATGATGGTTTCTTCTCCTTGGGGTCACATAGGGATCTACCCTTTCCACAGGCTTGTCCAATGGCCATTTTCTTGGTTCCACCCTCATCAAGCTTATGGGTGT
>JAQZBX010024730.1:0-29979 GCA_029593785.1 Cabassous unicinctus
AGCTCTGTCCTTTGCCAAGTCTTTTATCTGTGAGTCTCCACCCACTAAGGGATGGGGACTCAACGCCCTATTGACTTGGCCCAATCAAAGCCCTAATCATAATTTAATCATGCCCAGAGGAACAGACCAGTTTACAAGCATAATCCAATATCTATTTTTGGAATTCATAAATAATGCCAAACTGCTACAGGAGGTATCTATAAAAAAGAGGATAGTCCTAGCAACCCAGGCCTTGCTGATCACATCAAAGATAGCAAAAAGTAACCAATAATGGGCATAGCTTTCTAATACAGGGCTGCATCCCATCCACCCCCTCAGTATAGCAAATAAAAATGGCCAGAACCATACTCTGGAGTCTAAACAATCAGATTAGATTTACCTCCTTAGAAGAGTCCAGAAAAGATTAGAAAAAAAAGAGTCTGACAAATCTTTCTTTCCCTGGTATAAATACTCTATATATGTTCCTAGTGTCACAAACATGAATGAAACACTCTTTCTACTCTTGGAAATATCAAAATATTAGCAACAACCCACCAATTCTACTTCACAAAATGCTTTCTAATAACTCTAATACATGGCTGCATACTAACCTTAATATTATAATATCCTTAATAGCTTGTGATAATATCTTGACCTGAATACATAAATGTATTCAGGTTTCTTCCCTCACCAAATCTACCTTTTCTTGAAGTTGAATAAAATGCTACTCTCAATAAATAAATTACAGATCTACTATCAAATTCCAAGCCATGCTTTTTTTCCTTGCTTTTTATATTCAAGATGTTTACCTGAAATAAGATTCAGGCTTTGTTAAGGGAGTAGAACATCAGTCCTATGTGATAACAGACCCCGGCCATTGGCTTCAGAAGTCTGAGGTTAGGAGTTAGGAGAAGGCAGTCCAGCCATGTGGCTGCAGACATTATGAGCAAAGGCAGACTTTCAAAGTGCATAAAAATTCCTGCCCCTTGACATAGAATCCAGTCCATCCTTTCTGCCCATCTTTCTCCATGCTCAGCTTCTGAATCTGTTTCCAAACTCACTTTTGGGCCAGTTTGAATGGGCTTGTCTTGTACAATCTTGCTGTTCTGCCAGAATCAGAATTTTAACATTAGCTCTCATGCTTTATCCCCGCTCTCAAGACCAATTGCTGGACCTGAGTCTTATTTAACTTTGAATCTGATATTGAGGACAGAAAATTGAACAAAACCCAATACAGTATTTGTGTTTAGTAGGACTCAATAAAAGTTAATGGGTTTGGGAGCAGATTTGGCTCAGTGGTTGATTGCCTGCTTCCCATATACGAGGTCCTGGGTTCAATTCCCCATACCTCCTAAAAAAAAAAAAAAGAAGCTAATGGGTTTGAATTTAAGGTATATTAGCTAAGATTTTTATCAAATATGTGATTATATTGTATGGCTAGAAATCTCTTGGTCCAATTTTTAGGAGCACATGTCTTCACTAATGTATTGTGATGGCACTGTATTTCTTACAGCTGGCCTACAGCTGACTGAATGAGATGAATACACAATCACAGAGGTGACAAGAGCTTTAAACAAATGCAAGCAGAACTCCAAAATGAGATGGGATCCACAAAGTAAGAGGTCTTTGCAGACAAGGAATTCACTCACAGCAGGATTCATATTGGTTATATGACACTGGTCTTTATCAAATACAGTTCCGGAAAATACTTAACAGTCCGACTATCTATCACACATGCCAATAGGCCAAGTCAAGGGAAGGCATGGGAAAGGAGGGAAGTAGAAGACTGTTGCTAATAGGTCTGTGTAAGTCTCTGGTCCTTAAAGCAGGAGGTATTTTCAAAATATAACCGAGGGTTAAAAATTAACAAATAATTATGATTACTAAATCATTATATAGATGCCTTTATATTATAAAATAGCAAAAGGTTAATACTTAAAATTACTGAAAAGTAGTCTCACCCCTGTTTATGGTTACTCTAGACTTAGCCTCACTCTTGTGTATGCTTACTATTGTGATAGCAACTACTCCACCCTTCTCTGTTTAATATCCATATGGAAAACCTTGTGACTGACCTCTACTCTGTACTTTCCTATTGCAGAAACTTGATCTCTAATAATGATTGTATCTTTGTAACTCCCCTTGGTTTGGGGTCCACCCCCATTTTGTTCATATCCTTGATGTTTATTAATGAAGGAACCTGTGTCCTGCTCCACCCCAATTATTCATTAACTCCCTGATGTTACAAAATATTAGAATTTCTGCAGATCAGGGAAGCAGTTTGGGACCATGAGGCTACTGTGCTCCTTTGATTGTACAACCAAATAAAGTCTTTCTTTCTTTGAAATCTTAGTGTCTCAGTAATTGACTTTAAAGGTGCATCGAGAGAACAAAAACTGCATTTGCTCAGTATTAATAACAAGAAGTTTTCTGTGATGTGAATCATGGTTTGCTTTGCTTTCTCTATTGTCAGAAAAGAGTCAGATATTTTTCTCATTATCTTCTGAGAAGTTAGAAAGGAGAGATACGTGAAAATATGAATACAGACTATAGACCATGTCTCTTCAGCTTTTAATACTTTGGTTGCTATTTTGAGCATATATTAAAAATACCTATGTGATTTTATGATTTTGAATGCTTACATAAGAAAATTGAATGCTGCTCAAGCAGCCCCAGAGTACCGGGAAGTCCACCACTGGAAGCTTATTAATTTTCCTATAAGAAAGTATAAAGGATCTGTTTTTAAGATCCTCATATATATATATCATTAAATTACTGAGTGAAACTATATCTCAAGATTATTTCAGGCAGCTGTGATCCCAGGTGCATTTTTTTCCTGTAAACTCAGTTAGACTCACTCATAAAATGCATAGTATTAGAAAGGAATCAATTATAACACAAGTAAAAACAAGTCTCTCAAATACAAGGATGATATAAACATGAAAAGGTAATTATGCCACAGGAATGCTAAGTACGTAGAGTCCTAACAAGGTGTGTCCTTCCAGCAGATAACAGTGATTCCTATATTTAGGCAGCAGTGGTTCAATCTTTAGAGTATATTAGAATTGCCTAGTCTACGGCCATACCACCCTGAACGTGCCCGATCTCGTCTGATCTTGGAAGCTAAGCAGGGTCGGGCCTGGTTAGTACTTGGATGGGAGAATTGCCTACAGGTGACAGGTCAAACACAAATTTCTGGGTCAAGCCCTGTTTCCCGTTCAGTAGATCTGGGGTAGGGGTGAGATTTTGCATTTCTTACAATTCCCTAGTGCTGCAGATGCTGCAGATGCTGCTGGTCTGATGACCACACTTTGATAACCACTGACTAAAGGGTCCTGCTTCAAACTTTAATGTAAATACAAATTACTCTGGGGTCCTGTTAAAGTCCAGATTTTGGCCCTGAAGTTCAAGGGTGGGGCCAATGATTTTGCATTTCTAACAGGCTCGCTGGTGCTATAATGGACCACATTTTGAGTTGCAAAGAGAGACTGAACACTCCAGTGTTACATTGAACCTCTAGGGCAAAGCCAGAATAACTCCACCTTCCATTGCCTTCCTAAAACCCCACCTCTGTTTCAAGACCTAGCTGAAGTTTCACTTTCTGTGTGAAGCCTTTTGTGACCACCTTGTAGAGTCAGAAGTGAATTCTCTTAAATTGTTACCCATTACTGTCTTCATGGCTTAGTCATTATTGTTGTTTTATTGATCTTGCTACATTTTCTTGAACATTTGCTGGCTTCAGGGCCCACACTAAATGCTTTGGCAACATTTTGTTTATTCCTCAGAATAACACTAGGATGAAATGTGGTTGGCCACAGTTTAAAATGAGAAAGAAAAAAAAAAGAGGCTCAGAGAGTTTAAATACATGTACCTAGGATGCAAAATTAGAATTTGGTAGTGGTGGAAGGGGTCTCTATTAGGACCTAGACCATGTCTTCGTCCATGTTGCTAAGCATCCTTCACTTGAAATGAATTACAGTTTCATTTTAAAAATATAACCCCATATGCAAAATACTACAGTTACAATTGTGAGCCAAAAAGAGCTATCAACAGAGTTTACAATCTAGTAGAGGAGATTAATAATTGCATTACTTAACTCATAATTGCAAAATGAGATAAGTGCTATGAACAAACAAACACCATCCTTTGAAGACAGTATAGAATAAATCTGGCATGGGAGGTTAAGAGGTAGGGAAGGGAAAGTGAGAACTGGGTCAGGGAAAGTGAAATGTCCAGGAGATGAAAATGTCTGAGCTGAGAGTTAAAGGATGAGTAGACATGTTTGGGGGACTGTTGAGCAGGGGGCCAGGGGTCCTTGCAGATAGAATAAATTGCAAATATGTAAAAGTTTTTAAAAACTGGTATTTTTCCAGAAACTGAAACAAGACTTCTATGACTAAAATGCAAAGACATGGGAGAAACATTTATGCTGGGTTAGGTGTTGTTTTTATTACCATCATTATTATTTGATTACATGTAAATGGCTTTATTCTTAACTGAGAGTTTTTTCCTTTTTCTTACCTCATTCTAGACTTGCCAGATAAAATACCAGTGTTGCCAGTTAAAGTTTACATTCAGATAAACAACAAATAAATTTCTGATATAAGTATATACCATGCATTATTTGGGATATACTTATAATAATAATAAAGTTACATATTTGAAATTAAAATATAACTAGGTGTCCTATTATTTTATTTGCTAAATGTAGCATTCCTAGATAGGACTCTTCTGAATTTTCTCTTAGTTGGGAATCAATAAATATCTGGAAAACAGGAGCATCACTGCCTCAACTCACCTTAAAAATGCCTACATCACATATACCTACACACTGAACACACACTGCCCCATTTAAGAATTGTGGAGTATATACTATGGATGTGTGTTAGGGAAACAGTAATGGGTACAACAGGTACCTTTCTTGCCTTGTACTTACACTCACATGATACACTCAGAATACACCAACACCTGCCACATATCAACAGCCAGGAGAGGTGCTACATATACATTATTTCATTTAATCTTGATGGAATTACCATATTACTCACACATATGACTTTGAGGTAGTTTTTACAGATAATAAGGAAGTAGGTCTTATTAACCTCATTAATACTGTTGCTTAAAAGTTGAGAAAATGGAGACTTAGAAAGGTTAAATAAATTGCCTGTTGTAACATAGCAATTAAGTAGCTGACTCAAGGGCCAATGCATCTGTTGGACTCAAGAGCCAGCATGTGCTTATATGTTCCATTGCACACCCTCTAAAAATGCAAAGCCAGGACATCTCCCCCTGTAGGGTTTGAAAGTTAATGTTATTTTTTATTACCTTATTCTGTTTACTTGTTTTTGCTTTACTTTGCTACTTGTAAATGAAAAGAGCAAAGGTAATATGACATTTCCTTAAAAAGAAATTATGTAATTATTTATTACACATTTATTATTCCCTTGGTGCAAGGTGTCTTGAAAAGGACTCTTTCAATATTAGGTTTTACTTTTCCTGCACTAATCATCTCTAAGGTAACAGATTTATGATTCTTAAATTGTGTTCCTTCCCTGGTCTCTGATAGAAGCATTATAACTTTCATCCCCCACAAATAGCCATTATCATGAGTTTTTTTAACTCTTTAGAATGAACGTGTCTTCAGCATGGTTCTTATAGAGATGATTTTTGTAGAATGTATGGTCTTAAAATTCTACTTTAAAGCCCCAAACCACATCTTGCAATGAAAGAAACAAGCATTAATAGTCATATAAATAGCTTTCATAGTCTTCATAATTACATCATTGAGTTGTAGGACTTTCCAAGTCTTCAATTGTGGCTGTTCTAACAAAAAAGCTGTGAAACGGAGGCAGGTTAAGCATAGGAAACAGGGAAGCCCCTGGTCAGAACGTGGCCACCAGACCCCACCTGGAAACCCCTCGAGGGAAGGCAGCTGATGAGAACAAAGCCATAAACGTTACAGCAGAAAAGCCCACCACCACCCTGGTCTTGAGGTCACATCTGAAACCCCTGGGCTCAAAAGAAGCCCCGGATAACTCCAAACAGAAAGGCCTCCCCATTGGTTCCCTGAAAGCTGACAGGTGAAGGTAGAAATGCAACCAATCAGGACATGAAATAACTAATATCCCTCCTTAATGTGGGGAGGGAGGGGTAGGACGAAAGGACTTAAAAAAACCTACCCCGGGGCCCCACGCGCGTCTCACCCTGTAGCATGGCCCACACCCATGTCTCCGTTTTCTCGTTTCTTAATAAACTCTTTACCCACTTTTCTACCCTATCGTGTGTCCTTAAATTCCTTTATGCTACATAGCCAAGAACCTAGAAACCCAAAACCCAGAGCATTCGGCTAACAAAACTTTTGAGGTTATTTATTGTTGGGTGACAGCCTGTAACACAGCTAGATAAACTGTAGTGTTACCATTGCTTTGGATTTAAATGTAGCATTAGAGCTCCCTGACTTCAACATTTAATTTGATTTATGGTTTGTGATTTTAAAATACTAAGGCTCACATGGCTTTAAGTGACTTTGAAAATCAAGTAAAGAAGAAATTGTAACGACTAATCTAAACTTGCTGTGAAATATTAATTATGCATTTCAAGTAAAGGAAGTGAGCAAGCAATAATTTAATCTGTGACATGAAATAAATCCCAGACTGCTTTTGCTGAAGGCATTTTCTAAATAAACACTTGATTTTTAAGTCACAGAGGAACTGAAGCTGAAACCATTAGTTACTGAAATCTGAGCTGTTTATTAAAACATTTACCCCATGATATCTACTTTAAAAAATTCAGCTTTGAAAGGTGAATGAGTACAGGTAGAAAAGCAGCTCTAACCTAAAAAGGAGTAGAATGTCTTTTAAAAAACTATGGCAGGTGAAAGTTCTTAATGATCCATGACAGTATAAGATGGCAGCTGCAACTGCTGAGTAAGTGTATAAGCAGATCTAAATGTAGGTGCAATTGTAGCCTTTATTAATGACTGGCTAGGAACATGGGCAAACTGCCAGGGCCAGACACGCAGCAATACTTCTCTGAGCGTTCCAAACTGCCTGGATATAAATTTCTCCAAACTCCCTAAGCCAGAAATAATATCCTCAGCATTTTGAATTAGGCAAGACATGCAGGCATGTTATCCATATTATATTAATCTTTGAAATGGATTGCTCAAAGAGGAGACATGAAAGAGAACAGATTATCTCTACTGGAGGAATTAACACCTGAAAAGAAAAAGGTTAAAGAAATGCATCTGAGGCAAACACACACAGACTGCATCTGCAAGTTTACAGGAATTTACTTTCCCCTCCCTGGTGCACAAAGCACTATGACAACACAAATTTTGTCATACCTACTACAAGAGCTCTTTTCTCTTTAGATCTCAAAGTTATGGTAAATGTATCCCTAAGGATTTGGATAGTAGGCATATATTGACATATGAAGAGACTTTAGCTTATCAACTTTGAAGATAAAATATCAGCACCTTTGTATTATTCAGAAGATGAGTTCTCAGTCTAAGTCAATTTTGGTGTAGTTGAAAATTACCAGGAAGCATTTGGAAATCTCTAATCAACAATGGGTATGTATGAAGCTAGCAGCAAATGAAAACCACTTTTATATATTGGGCTCAGACAGAAAAAAAACTGATGAAGAGAAACAAGGATCGTTTTCTATAATGGTTCCTATACAGTAGCTCACAAATCACCTAGAAACATTTTAGAAATGCAAATACCTGGGTCTACCCTGACTTACACTGTGCCTAGTGACTTAGAACTCCTGCCCGGCCATTAGTATTTTAACTCGGTCTTTAAGTAAATCGAATACAGCAAAGTTTCTGATTTGATCTGAAGGAAAATATACAGTTTTCAGTTAAACAAACGTTCTAGGATTCACCTAAAATGGTAAGCCTCACTCTTCCTTAGCCCAAAGGCAAAGGGACTGAGGGCAGATAAAATAGAAGTAATAACAAAAAAGAAACAGTGTCATGATCCAGAAGAGCCTTTGAAAAGGACCAGAGAATAAGGCCATTTAAAAGTAAAATTTTCTGATTCTCTATATTGTGAAATAAAAACATAGGCTACAAAATAGAATGGATAGTATGATAGTTCTGAGGAGCATTCTCTAATATATACAAGCTAGAAGGAACAGCTCTTGACAAATTGGCTTGGGAATCTATTATCATTAACTTTCTTACATAACTTTGTGAGTGGTTCCCAAGCTTGTCTGCACATTGCATTCACCTGGGAGCTTCAAAAATGTACTAATGTTTGTGGCCCAACCTCAGAGGTTGTGATGTAATCATTCTGGGGTTTGACCTAGGCTTTAACATTTTTAAAAGTACCCCAGGTGATTCTAATGTGCTAACCAGTTTGGGAACTGGTTTTAAATATATTGTTTTAAATACATTCTATTTTTAGTGTCACCATGGAAAAGTAGAATTAGGGTCATCAGACTGTGATCAGAGAGGTGCCTAATCATAGTATAGAAGGATGCAATTCTGATTCTCTTCTTTTGATACTCCAAGACAAAGTTCTTAGAATCCTGCCCTCAATTGTAATAATCACTCTTGACTTAATCAAGGCATTCTGATATTATCTATTCACCAGAAAGAGGAAATCTCTTTAATAACGTGGTAGATAAAAGGCATAAGATATCCTTGGAAAAAATATCATGGCCAGGTGTGCTCTGATGGGACTTACTTGTCATGCCTGAATCCAGACTCACTATATCTTGCCTTACATTTCCAAATCTATTTCACCATGGCCAACCTGAACCCTGTTTCCCAAAACATGTCTGTGAATACATATTCTGCTACCCCAAATACCTTAAAGTACTAGACATTTTCTGACAATACCCAAGTGTTTGGGACCAAGAGCATGACCCCAGAGTGTAGAGTTGGAAGGAATATGCCATAAAGAATTATTCATCAGTATGACATGAAGAAACTATGTCCCACGTTGAGACTTCCAGTAATCTCACATGATAGAATTTTTTTTAATGTCTTCACTCACTGGTGCTTGACAGAATCACAATAGAAAAAAAAAAAGAAGGTAAAGACTATAGTTTTGGGCTATTTGATGCATAGTCTTATGTGGCAGTTTGAAATTATTTTATGAATCCCAGAAAGAGAAACATTTTGCTTTTTTATTCCTGTGGGTGTGATACCCTTTGATTGTATTAAATTCTGTTGAGGGTCCTTTGATTAGATTCCTTGATAAAATCGATTTAGGGCTTTTGATTGGACTATGTCAGTGAGGCATAATCTGCCCTCTGGCTGGTCTCATACCAAAGGAGACACAGGCATAGACACAGGAAAAGGAAGCTGCCATTTTTTATCCTGCCATGTGAGAGAGGACTAGAGGATCACTTAAGCATGAAGCCTCCAAGAAGCTGGGCCCACAGAACATCTCAGGAAGAAATGAGCCCAGCTATATGCCTGACAACTTACAGTTGAACTTGGGAAGAAAGTGGAGCAGCCTAGACTGACAGAGACAAGCCCTATGCCTGGTTGCTCACAGCTGAGCTGTGGGAGCTGGGCTCTGAGAGATGGAAGGCTGAGACTTCAGTGGCCATCTTGCTTCAACACATGACAGCTGACTTTGGTGAGAAAGCACCTCTTAGTGCCTCAATTTGGACTTTTCACAGACTTGAACTGTAAGTTTTTACCCCAAATAAATCCCATTTATAAAAGCCAACCCATTTCTGGTACTTTGCATCAGCAGCCCTTTGGCAAACTACAACATTTTATGTGACGTTTTCCTTCATGCAATATGACACAATTTATCAAGTTTTACTTATTCCACAACCTAAATATATAAATAGTTTTAATTTTAAGGCAAGAATATATTTTGAAAAAACGTTTTTTTAAAATTAATGAAAACAAACCTTGAGTCTTGCAATTTATTTATTTTTACTTTTTAAATAACATTCTGAGTGAGAGTTCATCCTGGTATTGCAAGCTGGAAATAAGAAGATTGGCAAAGTAAGATTATTTAAATTTGCTTTAGGCATAATTAAATGGAGAGTTATAAGACCAGTGACATATGTGTTTATGAAAATTAATATAGATTTCACTTGAAATGCAAGCATGACTGGAAGTCAAGAAGAAACCTTACCACCCACTGACAGATATTCACATCACTCATTATTCTGTAAGAACAACGAGGCATCCTCATCACTATTTCTTGTTCTCTTTCTTAATTAAATATATATATTTTAATTTTATATATTTTGCTTTTGGGCAACTGAAATAGCAGCCAAGAAAATGGATATTTTTTCAAGTGTGGAGTGAATTAATTGCAAAGGGTGCTATCAGTGTTAGTTAAGGTAATGCTGATTGTTGTCCTAGATAAACCCTGAAATCTCAGTGGCTTAACACGACCATTTTCTCCCTTCTAACATAACATTTGAATGAGAATGTTCTTGGTTTAACAGCTCTTCTAAGTTGCTCTCTTTAATGAAGTGATTTAGGGAACTGGGCTCCCTCCATTCTGTAGCTCTACCATCTTCAACACATTGACCTTATGTTTACTCTGAAGTCCTTTCCATTCTAGTCAGCCAGAAAAAGAGCATACAGGGTCGCATACGGATGTATATGTAGATCAAGTCTGGAAGTGGTCATTCATAGCTGCAAGTCAGCCGCAACACGGCAACTGAAAAGGAGGCTGGGAAATTTAGTCTAGCCAAGTTTCCAGGTAGAAGAAGAGATGAAATTGATGATCAGCTAGCACTCTCTGCCAAGACAGCCAATCATCTTTGTCTGTTGAAAAAAGGCTGAGCAGTGTTGTCATAATAGAAACCCCACAACTTAAACATTTGAGTTTAAATTCATGCAAATGTTATTTAAAATTTTTTTTAAATATAGTATTTTTAATATTGGGTACAATATTGTATGGCACACATGAACACATTACCTTGACATTATTGGAGAATATTATCAGGAACCTCAAACACTATTAATGTTTCATGTGAAAGTGCTCTTAACTACTGAACAACAAGAACACATACTTCACATGACAGAACAAACTCTCATGAAACCATTTCTCCAGGAAACTAAGCATTACGATGGAGAATTACCAGGCTGTATATTTTTCTCTGATTCTTTAATTAAATACTGGATTAATTACAGTTAAAAACATCATGGTTTTGTAAAAAATTGCCCTTTTTTGGTATTATTTTGAGTAGTCTACTGATGAAACGGATTATACTCAACAATGTGCATATTCTTCTTTCGTGGAAGAAATGCTATTTATCAAATATCAAAGTTTGGAGACAGCCACTGATGATGACAACTATTTGGAGCTGTGACCCACTACATATGCACATACATATATTATATATATATATCTGTAAATATATTTTTATATTTATATACACATATACATATGTATGCATGTAGCTGTATTCACATATTAGAATAAAAACTGATTATGTTTTTATTGTGGACTCAAAGTCAATACATTTGTTTAGAAAGACAAAGAGAAAAACTACATTTTTGTTGGGGTGCTTTGCATCATTCACTGCTAGGCACTGGCTTCTAAATCGTTGCACTGGAGTTCATAGAAGACCTAAAAGTTGGCCAATTATGTAAAAATATGAGTCAAAATTAGATTATTTTCTTTGCTTTGTGAAAATTTTAATGGCAATTACAAAATCCTTTTATTCCACGTTGCAGTTTGTTCATGTCAGAGAGAAAAATGTATGTACAGATTTATGAGCTAAAGGATGCTGTTGCCCTATTTTTGGAACACCAGGGAAAAGACCAACTGCTTCAGACTTTAAAAAGATAAATTTCGGGGGAAATTGGAATATTTGGCAGGTATAGTCAAAATTTTGAATACAATGAATATGAAACTTTGAGGGCCAAGAGCAACATCATTTTTATTATATTGTACTTCAAGAATGTAAAGCTAGAGTATGGTTATAAGGAGAGTGCACTTGTACTAAAATACCTCTTTAATTTTTGGCTTAGTGATTGCACTCAAAGAAAATATCCATGGAAATATCTAAGATCGTAACTTTTTTTTTTTCCCCTACAAGATGAATTCATGTGATAGATTCCTGAAGCAATGGCTCAAAATCTCACTTGGAGATCTGTGAGGAGAAGTTTCTCCCTGCTGTCCCATCTTCATCAAAAGGTACCCAATACAATTGTTTTGAAACTCAAGGTGGACCAGGATACTAGATAACAGCAAATACCTTTGGAGAAATTTGCAGGAAATATTTCCCTCTTTTCCTCACAAAACAGTGGCTATTTCTTTTTTAAACATTTGTGAAGGCTTTTTCCCCCCTCTGACTGTTATGAAAAGCAAGAGCAAAACAAGCTTTGTATTCCAAAATGCTTTATCTTCTCCCTACACCTAAAAAAACCACTTTCAAAGAAAGTCAATATCCAAATTGATATTGGAAAATTCAAGGGATGGGGAGGCTGTCTCAAATCCAAACTAATTTAGTTTCTAAAATTGCCTTAATTTGATTTAGTTTTAGTTGACGTAATTCATTTCAAAAGTTCAAATAACATTGAAGAAGGGTATGTGGTAATTATGTCCATCAAAATAGGTCACGATGTACCAATGATGACAACATTTCCAAAAAGGATGATGTCTGCTCAAAAGGATTTCTAACCCTAAAGGGGTGTTTTCTGTTCTAGGAAAAAAATGTTTCATCAGTCTGTATATGACTTTTTGATAAGATCCCACTGTTTTCTTCCAATGACCTGATTCTCTCCTCAACAAGAAAACCCTAGTTGTTAACCCTCTGTTTGATCTAGCATTGGGGAAAAGAGATACCCTTAATTATGGATATTAAATTTTTAGTAAATTGAAACGTACAGTCACAGAGGAGCCCCTCTAGGTACCTGCTGAGTGGGGACTTGTGCCCAAAACCTTGTCTTAGTTTGCCACAGGGCTGCCAATGCATAGTACCGGAAATGGGTTGGCTTTTATAGTGGGAAATTTATTAGGGGTATAAAAGCTTACAGTTCTGAGGTTGTGAATGTCCAAATCAAGGCATCAACAGAGATGCTGTTTCACCAAAGTCAGCTACTGGTGATTCTGGGGACTTGCCACATGGCGAAGAAGGCAGTTGATCTCTGCCTTCTTCCCTATCTTTCCCTCCAGAATCTACCATCTCCCAGAGCTCAGCTGAGGGCATCCAGGCATAATTCTTGTCTCTTATTGAGCCTCCTCTCAGTCTCAGAAATTCTGCTTTTTTCCCCGAGTTCAGCCGTGAGCTATCAGGCATGTGGCTTCTCTCTTCAGCCTTGAGCTACTCCTGGGCCCAGCCTCTAGAGGGCCCCTTTCTGTGCCTCTGTGCTCTGCTGGTTCCAGACTCCAGGATCTCTCTCAGACCTCAGGGCTTCTCTGTTTTCCTGTAGTCCTCTCTCACACATGGCAGGATCAATATAAGGGCTTTCTTTTTCTCTGTGTATGTGTCTCTCTCTTTCTCTGTGTCAACATTTATATCTGCTCCAGTAATAGGGTAGAGATTCAACCTGAGTCATGCCTCACTGATGTAGTCCAAACAAAAGGGTCTCATACCCACAGGAATGGATTAGTTTAAAAACATAATCTTGTTATTTTGGGGGATTCATAAAGAAATTCAAACTATCACACCCTTGTTGTAAAATTTTTCCTGGCACACTATATTCTGACCTAAGTTTTGCATCAAAACTTATTCTACGTAGATGCTCTCTTTCTAAAGAAACTGAACAAGGACTGTTTAAATCCTCTTGCTTTCCAGAAGAGCCAGCCAGACTCCTTTTCCTAGTTCCTCCAAGTGTCTTCTGATTTGGCTGCAAAGCGATTTTCTTTCAGAATTTCATAATTGGTGATAGAATATGTCTATACATACTTATACATTTACATTTATATACATATATATGTATGTATACATGTGTGTACTCTATCATATGTGTATATATATATATTTCATTAATAGAGAAAAACTCAGTTAGATGTAACCTAAGAAAGTCATTGACAATTCTGAAATTAATTCAGATGTACTTGTCTTCAACATATAAAATATATAAAGAATTTTCTCTGCTAGCCTACTGGCCTTCTTGTGTAGGTGGCAAAAGTCAGGAAATATCTGTAGCCTTTAGTTTATGCAATAAAGGGCTAACTCAGCAGGCCTGGGTTGTTCAAACTATGCATAATCCAAAACTCTTCAGGGCTGCCCCTTGACGTGTGCCTAGAAGATAACCTCTAAGCCCTTGGATTACACTGTCTGATAAGATGTTTTTGTATACCTGGGGATTTGGACCACTGCCAGATAGTTTATGCTAACAATGTGATTTATGAAAAATGCCTGTTTTGATTTGCATGGGGTCCTGAGCTATGCTATATCAGTTTGACCTCTGGGGTGGCAGCTAAGACTAAGAATCTAAGGTCAGTCATGAAGCACTCTATGCCTACATCACTAACCCCAAGTAAAATCCTAGGCACCAAGGCTTGAGTAAGCTTCCCTGGATGGCAACACCTTGATGTTTTATCACACACGGTTATTGAGAAAATTAAGTACTGCCCTTGCAACTCCACTGGGAAAGGACACTTGGTAACTTATATCTGGTCACTCTTGGACCCTTACGTATGCAATTTTTTCTTTGCTGATTTTAATCTGTAGCCTTACACTGTAATAAAACATAATTCTGAGTAAAACAGTCTTTCTGAATTCTTTTAGTTCTTCCAGCAAACCATCACACCTAAAGGTAGTCTTGAAGACTCCCAATACAAAATCATAGCCTTATTCCTAAAACATAAATGATCAGAGAGAGAAATAAAGGTAGTTATTAATATACATGATAAATTATTTTTAGAATTTCATGATCAAATAATCCTGACTTACCACTTCCTATACAAATGCACACATACACACTCAAGCACAACTGCATGTGTGAGTACACATACAAACAGCACAACATATTGTATTGCCTTGAACAAGAAGGCTAGTATTTTACATTTAATGTCTTTTCCCTGATGAACAATAAGTCTACCCAACCATACACAGCCCACTCCATTAGAACATAGCACTTCTACCTCTATTTTTGTGGATTGGTATTTATCTGCATTACCTCCTTTCAAATAATTTGAATGAAGATGAAATTAAATGGAACGAAATGCTCCCTAACATGTGAAAATGACTATTACAGTGCTAATCAGAGGGGTACTCATTAAAGGTTCTCTTCTTCCTTTCTTCTTTCCTTCATGTTTTCTTTCCATGTAGGTATTAGGGGAACTTTCGTCCTGTAGTGTCCTCAGTTACAATCTCTGAAAACCATGTCTAAAATAAAAATGGTTCTGAATTTTTAATTTAATGACTTGGAGGCACAGCATCATGTTGATATGCTCTTGGAGAATTTAAATATAGAGTTCAGCTTCCTTCTTAACCCTGTCACCAATCACAGCAGTATATTCCCACAGCATTACTTTATACAGGGTGGAACCAAGATGAATGATGGATATAATCTCCAAATTGGACAGACAGATTATTTACATGGTAGCAAAATAAAGGTCTTTATTTTTCTCATATGTTAATACCTATATGAAATCTATTGACTGTACTTTCCTTTCTTGTTATCTATAAAACTTTACAAATGTGTAATATGAAACAGGATATTTCCCTAAGAAATACACATGCTAAACTAGTATCTTTTGGAAATATATATTAGTTTATAGTTTAAAAATATCAATGCAAGATATTCCATTGATTGAATTAATAAATCCTTCTAAATGTGACTTTAACTTCCAAATGTGTGCCTGCAGTGTCAATATAATTGGTGATCCTGAAACCTTCTCATATATATATATATCCACATGAAGATAAAACTATTTTTGCAATATTTCTGTTTGGATTTACTATAGTGTAATAGTGATAAAGTCATTTTAAAATTTTTATCTCATTAAAATATTAAAATCTAACAATTCATCAAATGAGGCTACATGAAATACAGCTGTAGTGAAGAAAATAAATATTCAAAATAACTTAAATAAATGCATGCATTTAATATTAATTATGAGTCTTTAAAATAATTGTATGCATTTAATGTTAATTGTGAATTTTTTCATGTAAATAGAACTGACCATGAGAGTGCACTCAAATTGCTAAACAAGTGAATTTGTAACTTTATAAAAAACAGATTTATGAAAGCCATGCTTGTGCTAGTCTTATGTAGTAGTGGTCTTTCAGCTGGAAGTGCCATACATTAATTCTAAAACAAAACATCTGATCCCATGTAGTGTTTTAAATGAAGTTCTTCCTACTAGGAAAACAAAACATCTCCTGATGTCAAGTACTTCTAACAATAAAGGATTTTTTCTTTGTATTTGCAAATATGCACTCAGCCTGTTTGGTTTTGCTGCAGATTTTCAAAGCACATAATGGATAAGGGTGAAAATATTCCCTTAGAATATGTATGTTTAAATAGCTAGGTATTTTCTTAACTCAGAATTTGTTGTTGAAAGTATCTTCATACATTTTTATTTGCAAGGTGAGTTGAGGCAGCATTTTTACTGAAAATAAACTTTCATAATCTTAAAGAAATTATTACAATAATTCTTTAAAACTTACATATAGAAAATTAATAAACATCAGTAGGTGTATATCTGGGTGGAGATTTTTATTTCTGCTGCACAGAAGGAGATTTGTGAAGCAGGAGAGTCTTGGATTTGGAGTCACAAGTTTAGTTCTCAGTCCTGGGTTAGCTCCTCCACTTGTCTGCCAGCATAAAGTTGATCAAATTAGTTGTTCATTTCAATCTCATATGATCTAATACATGCAAAGTCTACGCTTTTCATTACTTTTTAACCTGATAGCCGTAAAGACAGGGGATCAGAAAATAACTACTAGTTTAGCAAAAGGAGAAAACAAAGTCATCCTGCTGAGCTGAACACTGACCTCTGTGGGTTTCCCCCATTACAGCTTCCCATGCTCAGTCTGAGAAAATTTTATCCCAATCAAACCTAAAATGTTATTTTAACAGCAGCCAAGATGGCTGTGGTGATAGTACGTAAGCAGGGGCGGGGGGCAAGGAGGCCAGTAGAGAGTAAGAAGATCAATGTTTATATTTTACAATGCAGCATTTCTGGATCATGATACAGGAATTCAAGATGAATCTCTTTATTCCTATTTTGAGGTGGACCCTGTCTGTGTTGTGTTTTGAGAAAGACAGTTTATGTGTGTAAGAATAAAAATGTGTGTTACATGAGATAAACACTGGAAATCTTTGTATTTTTGTAGTTGAGAAGTGAGGCTGAGTCTTCCTGACCAGAAATCCCCAGAGATATTTTGCTGTAAAATGTTAGGTTTCAAGAGATTGAACTTGGAGCACACTATAGCTGATCAAGGTTTTAATTTTACTTTCCTGAATAAATATGGTTATAACCATTTTCATCAACATTGTACTTACTGGTATGGATTTCCTACATTCTTTACATCATGTGTACTTGTAAAATAACTGTTTCATCTCTTGACTGATGACTTAAGAAAATAATATTTCAAAAGGGAAGGCAACTAAAAGAATGAAATCACTTTAGCAACAACAGAGTTTGGAGGGTGTTCTTATTATCATAGAACTTAGAGACTTATTTTTTTTTTACCTTGTTAAATAAAGGGGTAACAGAAACGTATTCTGAAAAAGGCTTTATATTTGGTTCATTTTGTCTAATAAATACAATGTATTTTCTCTCTGAGCACATTTTAGAGCTCACTATATTGTTTCTGACTTTTAAAAGTTAATTGAAATGCCAAAGTTTCAAGCATGAAGCATAAATTTCATTTGACCTTTTAAGAAAAATTGTTCTTTTATATTCTTCAGAAGATGAATTTGTCTCCTCTCCCAATCAAGTTAAAATGAGCCAGGTGGCAGATTACTTAAATATCTAGCCTTTTACCTCTGGAGACTGGGGTTTAAATGTGGCTTAAAAGATGTGTACATCCATCTCGAAGCCCATACAATTGGGTTTAAGTAGCAATCACTTGGCAGCTGTGGAGATGTTCTTAAAAAAAAAACATCAGAAATGTCATAGGACAAGATTGTAGGGTTTCGGTAAAGGTATAAAGGACACACAGACAATCTACGCAGGATAAAGCTTATCAAAACAATGGACCTAAAGGTCTGGAACTTTCCTAGTCAATGAAAAATACCAAATGAGTTTATTGGTCTTAAAGAAAAAAAGAGCAACAAAGAAAGAAAAATGAGTACTCTCAAATAGATCAGATTAGCAGTAAAAGCATCCCTAAAGACATGCAAATTATATTAGTAAATGAAAAAAAAAAATTAAAATTATGGCTTACTAGTGCCCTCTAGTGTACCTTCTCTCTTGTTTTAAGTGGAATGTGCATTTTTCTGTGTTTTTTATTTTTTTATTTTTTCCGGTAAAAATATAACTAGGGATTAAAGCATAAATAAGTAATTCTGGAACAATCAAAAGCTATACAAGTAAGCATTAATACCTATGCATTCTTAAAAATTAAATATTAACAATATCAGGAAAAAAGTAAAAACAATAGCCAAACTAATAACATTATTACATTATATTAGTGTCAATAAATCAACATCAGTGGCAAATTAAAGAAAAACTGACAAAAGAATGATACCATCTCCCCCTCCCTATGCCTGGGCAAGACAGCCTACTTCCTGAAAAATGTTTTGCTTCACAGTCACTCTGTTTTGCATCCTAATTGTATCGTATGCCAACAAAACAGATTGTTTGCTAATTGATATCATAAAGCAAGACAGCCCAGTGAAGGATGATAATTCTGACTCCAGCTCCCAGCAGCTGATGTAGAGCTTGATAGAAATGCTGTCATTTTCAACAAACTGCCTAGAATTGACTTTTCACTGTAAATATAGAGAGATGTGACAGAAGCCTCATACACCCACTATTATTTTTTAAAAATGAAATGATAATTCTGCCACAATATTTCTGTACCATTTCTAGTTTAGTTTGTAGCATTTTAAAGAGAAGTGTAGGAACATCATTCAGTCTCCGTACTAAACACTGAAGGACAATGTAAAACTTTTTGTTCATGGCAGATGTAGGCTCATGAAGAATAGGTTTGTTTATGGATTTCTAGAAGAGGATACAAAATCCAGAGTATAAACTACCTCTATATTAAAAATTTACAAGATATCAAGAATTAGAATAGTAAAAGTTATATTTTACTTCGAGTGATATAAATCCAACCAATGCATACTTGCAAAGGAGAAATTAGTTTCACATTTCTATGTGTCTTTCACAGTAAAAAGGTAATATTTCTTAGTGGAACTTAGCCTGTCAGCAATGAAGAGCAGTACTTAGATGAAGCATTTTTTGTGAAAACTGATATTATTAGGCATTAATAAATGTCAAGAGTAAAATCAAATGTGGTCCGACAAAGAACAGTCTTTTGAGTCTGGATCTCTTAAGAAAAATGGTCAGATGATGCAAATAATTCAAGCAATGATAAATGAAAAAAATAAAGGCCCTCTGAGAGATGGAATGGTGATGAGGGGATCTGAAGATCTCAGGAAGGATGATTGATATAAAGGCACAGCACTCCACATGTCATAATATACAGCAATCTACTCTGCTTGTTCAAAAGAGCAGCTATTTATGGTTTAAAAATCTCATTTATCCATTCTAGATAGTTGTACTTTATTACATAATATCTCCTTACTTTTCTCAGCATTGACTCTTCATTTCCTTTTTCTGCAGAGTAAAACCTGATTAATAAAAATAGAATGATTAAACTCAGAGAATTTCAAGCTAGAAGGAAACCTCAGAGATGGTCTAGTCTGCACCACCCCTTTGCCACTCTGTCACTTTGGGAGAAAACTGAGGCACAGAGAAGTGAAATCAGATTTGTTTAAAATCATCCAGAAAATTAGTAGCAAAACTAGGAGTCAAGGAGATCTCCATTATTCTACTTAAAGTTTTTCAAATTACCAGATAATGGTCTTTCAGCTATTTTGGGTACAGTGCAAACTCCTTAAAAATAAAAAGCCTTTCTTAATTTTCTACCTTTCTAAATTTAATTTTCAATAATTTGAGTCTTTAAATGGGTAAAAGAACAGAGTCAAGGGAACAAACTGTGTAATGGATTTGAATCCCATCACAGTCGATGGCAAATTATTTTGTAGTCTAAAGTTAATCCTGAAGTAGTACTTGACAGACTTTTAATTAAGCCAATAAACATCTATACATTTGTAAGTCTGTCAATTTACACTCCTGACACTCTGATTGGAAAACCATTAATTGCCATAATCTAGGACTTTGGTTATATTATGAGTAACTCCACAACTGCATTTAATTTTCTTACTCCTAAAATTCACTTTTTACCCTAACTTTGTACAGGAAATGAGTGACGACAGTCATTTTACTTATTGTCACTATCAAATACAGTCAATATACATTGAATATTCATTCAAATTGCTTTTTTCATATATTATTTTAACACTTTATTCACAGTTTTTGCCTAATTTTCTGACTATCCCTTTTAAATGCCTGCTTCTATCGTGAACTTCAACTGCCAGATTTCTGAAGCAGGAAGCTGAGTTCTTGGTAAACATGGCATCTGGAATTTCTCTGTGGGAATGCAGGAAGAGAGGAAGATAAGATCATCATGTGATAAAAGACACTGGAAATGAAGCCACAGTGTTCAAACCTCCCTCTCCTCCTTCCTACCCTACTAAGATACTGAATATAAGAAAGGAGAACAGAACAAGCCAGAGGTCATGAACTGAAAACAAAAAGGGAGACAGATTTTGAGTTCAAAGGATTCAACACCCAATTTTGTTTTATTTCAAAGTTATAATCCATTTGACTTTGTTTTCCCTCTCCAGTGAGTATTTAGTGCCACTGTGCCATATGCTACTGTTTGGGGCCAGGTCTCCCTTATTATCCTTTAATTGGCTTGACCTATGGGAAGAATGGCCTGCAACCAAGCTAATTACAGAAATCCACTCCTGGCTCTATAAATTTCACAATAGACAGCTCTTTTGGGAGAATAAAAGAGAAAGAACAATTTATCCAAATTTTCAAAATTCTTTATACATTTCATATACCAAAAGCATGCATTTTATAGCATGGTAAAAAGTAACAATAATTTGTTTTGCTGTTAATTTATTCCCCTCTCCTATATATTGGGTATAGTTAAGATTTTAAACTGAACTAATGTATGATAAATACAACTTTAAACAAGCCAAAATTGTAGTTATAAAAATTTAAGTTACTAATTTTAATTCAAGCAATTTTGAAATTCTGCTAGGAAAAAAAAGGCAAAATGTTAGAGTCCTATGAAATATTGACAAGATAAAAATTGTGGAAAAATATCAATGTTTTCAAAGAAAACTCACTTTATAGTTCTATAAATATAGACTATTAAAGCCAATAACACAAAATAGTCACACATCAGAAAAAGGAAAACTTCCAAAATCAATAATATAGGAGAACTACCTAAAAGTTGTATTTAAGGCCCCAAATCATATGCCTCTTGGAATCTGGACATAATTTGTTTTAGTTTATTGATACCTCTGTCACAACAATTTTATAGAGTAATAGTTAAAATTCATATAATTTTAGGACATCATGAATGCTATTTCTTAAACCTTTTGAACTGTGGAAATGCTTAAATAAGCCCATCAACAAATATATTTTGAAGTAAAACATGGCACTCCAAATTTGAGCAGAAAAAATGATAAAATAAATGTGGAAATATTAAGGATCATTACAGATTACATGCATGTGTTTTATGAAAGATATTCCATGAACTCATCTATGTCTTTCCACATCTCTGCTTAAACATATCAAGTAATAGTCACCAATGGTCTACTTTCACATAATCAATTAGTCTTCTCATTTGGCGGGAAAAGACAAAACTATTCTATTAATACTGCATTAGTCGAAACTAAATATTTCTGTTCAATGCCGTTAGCATTATTTATTACTATACTTTGATACTGCTTTACTGCTTTGACTAAATGTGTGTTATATTTATTTATGTCTAGATGTCTATTTTTTTCTTTACACAATGGATACATCTTTTAAAATAAGAAGGGGATTATCTTGTGATACCAGTTTTAAAACTAACAACAAAGGGATACTCTTTGTTGTAGTCCAGTAAATTGGCATTATTTATTTCACCAACCAAATCACTACAGTTACTGTAGACTGACAATGCATTTGTAATCATATATAACTCAAGGTATTTCCTTTTCAGATGAAAAGTTGTTAGCTTAATAGCATCATTTCTAAACAACAAAATGGTACACTACAACGCTAAATTACAATAAAGATTATAGGGAAAATAGGGCAAATAAACAATACATCCAAATTATCTTCAATTTTATTAGATAGATGATAAAAAGGAAAGGAAGCAAAGGAAGGACTTCATGAAACTTATCATGTAACTTTAAAAAGATCAGTCTTACTAATCTTGTTTTTCATGATGTTCAGCTTGCAGATTTTTAAAAATATAAAATATATTTATATATTTAAAAAATATATATATAAAATATATATATTTTATATATATAAAAATATAATTATAATTATAATCCTTAAGGATTTTGTGTAACTGAGACCAAAGGTTTAGTCTTAGAGAAAAAGACCGAGTGATAGTTCATCCAAAAAGAAGTGTTTTTAACTAATATTTTACATTTACTGTTTTCTACAAATTGACAAGTTGTGTAGCATTAGACTGCAGTAGAAGGCCTGAGGACTACACAATGGGCTCCCATATCTAAAAATTTAATAAGATCAAAATATCTAACAAACATCAAAGCTGTCTCAGAACAGACTTTGAATAATAGATCTTTGTGATTTAGTAAAACAGAATGTACCAGAAATGTTTCCATTAATGTAATTCTAACATACAAATAAAAATATATTCATAATGAGACATAAATGAATTCTCAGTGTATATAATTAACAGTTATAATTAAAATAACAACACAAAGTAGCATGAATTCTCAGCAGAGAACTTCTAGGCTGAATCAGCAAACACAGCATGGACTTCTTGGAGATGCTGTTGGCAGGAACTGAAAAGCAAAGAGTGGAACTGACCGTAGGACCTCACATTCCAGCACATTCCAGCTGGTTCTTTTCCAATAGGAAACAATACAGACAAGATTTCACTATTTGGTTTTACTGTATAATGCTTGTTTTTTGTATTTTTTCCCAAGTGTAAAGTGGAAGGATGAAAGATATTGACAAGATCAAACTTTCAGACAGAAGAAGAGGTTAGGGAAAAATAACAATGGAAGTAAATATATACATAATTATTTAAAGTGAAAAATGCTCTAGAAGGGGTCAAATTCCACAGCATATCCCAGTACTTATTGTTAGGAACCTGCTATAGATCCTAATCCTTTTCTTGAATCTCCATACTTGGTTGTCCAGAAGTCCATGATTTGTTCAGGAAGTTTTTCCCAGCAGATTTTCCTACCAGTTTTTTTTTTTTTAAATCTTTCACTTTTTAAATTTTATTGCCCAGTGTATTATGTCATCTTTCAAAGAGGTATAAAAAAAGACTGAAGATCCCATCTTTGTTGCTTTTTTACCCTTTCATTGAACACAATTGATCTGTAATGGTAAATAGAAGAAAATTAACAGAGGATGGTGCATCACAGTTATTAGACATACTGGAAGATGTATGCAAGGATATTGCACTCTAGTCTCTAATAATACTCGTGAAAATATCATGTAAGTGAAATCTCAGTCTTCAGATGACAATATTATAGATAGAATTTCTCAAACTCAAGAATCAGTAACTAATAAGAAAATATGCCATTCTCAGCCAGTTAGCCATTTAACAGAAGGGCTTCATCTTGCAATATTTCACATCAAGAACCCGGACCATCCTGATTTGCTAAAAGGAGGACTTTTGTTCTTTGTCTTTTATGATGTTTGTGCACCAGAATTTCCTTGATGCATTCATAACTGGAAAAATACTGAAGGCAGCTGTGTATACAAAGGTGATTAGAAGGAAATATATAATGTATAAATGAAACCTCTTTGAAATAATCATTCTAATTTTTGCTCATAAATCTAAAACCAAAAATGTTTTACTATTCTGGATGACATGGTCATTCTTTCTTTGACAAAATGATGAGTAATCAAAATTTACAAATGTATTTCATTTTGACAATGCAAATGCTGCTTAAATTCTTATTAAAATTTCTAACATAGCTGTTTTTTCATATCCCCTTATTCTTCTTTGCCACAAGCAATATACCAGAAATAGGGTGGCTTTCACAATGGGGATTTATTGGCTTGCAAGCTTACAGTTCAGAGGCTGAGAAAAATGTCCAAATCAAGGCATCATTAGGTGATGCTTTCTCCCCAGAGACTGGCTGCTGGCGATCATAGACTCCTCTGTCACATGGCAAGGCTCATGGTAGCATCTGCTGACCTCTCTCTTCCTCTGGGTCTCGTTGCTTTCAGCCTCTGGCTTCAGTGGCTTTCTTTCTCTCCATATTCATTCCAAAAGACTCCAATAAGAAGATTAAGACCCAGCTTGGGTCATGCCTTGCTGAAGTAACCTAACAAAAGGTCATTACCAGAAGTAACTAATCAAAAGTTCCCACCAACAATAGGTCCACACCCACAGTAGTTGATTAATTCTAAGAACCTGATTTTCTGGGGTCCATCTAGCTTCAAATCATTGCATGCAGCTTCTATTTGTTTAAAAATTTTCTGAACCAGTCCGTATAGATTGAAATTTGTATGATTTTACACGTTTTATCTTTGAAAGTTGCTGCAAAATGCTTATGCAACCACCTAGGCTTTTAAAATATTACTGTGCTACTATATCATGGTTAATTGAAATGTGACTCTATTTTGCATTTTACTGCATAAGTCCAAGGCTGTTATTTCAAATTGAAATCCCATTTGTTCATTTGGCAGGGAATTAATAAATTATTTTTACAGAACCAAATTTAATGGGTCAATAACATTCCATTACATAGACTTACCATAGCATAGTTTCAACTAACTCATATTGTGTTCTATATGTTATTTCTACCTTTATACTTACAGCTACATTAAGGATAGCAATCTATTGCTAAATTTCCATTTTCCTGGATTTTTTCTTAGGACATACTCTAGAAAGTATTGTAGAATAGAATTTTTGAAAAATAAATTATATACATTTTTAGCTTGGTAATAAAACTTTAGGCAAGTTTGTAATTTTATTTTTTTTTCATCTCCCCTATGTTTCCATGCCCAGCCCCTCCCCTTATCTTCCTAAGCCAGTTTTTTGGTTTGTTTGTTTGTTTATTTATTTATTTATTTTATATTTTAAAAGACGCTTAGACTACATAAATGTTACACAAAATTACAGGGATTCCCATGTTCCCCACCTCCCACACCTCCCATAACCTCCCACATAAGCATATTTCATTAGTGTAGCACATCACCTGCAATGGATATACACATCCTGGGGCTTTGCCACTAAGCATGGACCACAGTTCACATTGTAGACCAACTCTCTCCCACACAGTTCTGCATGTTATATGCTGATGTAAAATGGCCTATATCTGTCATTGTAATAACACTCAGGATAATTCCCAAGTCCCGAAAAAGCCCCTGTATTAAAACTGCTTTTCCCTCTCCCTGCCCCAAAAGCATCTAGTGGCCACTGGCTCCAGCTCAATGTTGTAATTTGTTCCATTGCTTGAATCACAAAATGTCTACAACAGAATACCAGTAAGTCCACTCTAGTCCATAGCTCTTCCCCCAGTCCTGAGGAGTCTGGAATTATGATGACCACTCCACCTCCAAGTGAGAGGGGGCTTATATCCCATGGATCAGATGGATGGAATTATCCTGCCTGAAACTGCAGATTATCTCCATTACCTGGGATGGCCATTGTCCATCATCACCTCCTCACCAGGTGACTGGGGTGAGTCCATTGAACTGTAGAGTAGGAGTTGCAGCTCCACTGAGACTCCAGGCACAGCTGGCACATGGGCAGGCCAAAGGCTCCAGTCTCTGGAAGTACACCTAGAAACTCCAGCACCACATATAGGTTTGAATAGAAGGGACCGATGGACCATGTGCAGAGAGGACTTATTTGAGTCCAACTCTGTCACTCTCAGGAGCACAGATTCCAAAGTATAGCCCATTGATAAGACATCAATCTCTGGAGCTATTCTCCCTTATATAGGACCTGGGTATCTCCAGAGCCCTCAGAAGCCCCTCTGTGTGGGATGATATCCACTTTAGTGTTCTATGAGATCTTACTAAGGTTTGTGTAAGCATTACCTCTGGGATGGCCTCCTGACTCTCTGAAGTCTCTTAGCCATATGAACTCATTTCTCTTTACCTTTTCCCCCTTTTATTCAAGGTCTTTTTCCAGTTGTATTGCCATTTGGCACTTGGTATTAATCCCTCGTTGCCAGGGAGGCTCATTCATCCCCAGGAGTCATGTCCCACGCTGGGGGGAAGGTAATGCATTCATATGCTGAGTTTGGCTTAGAGAGAGGCCACATTTGAGCAACAAGGAGGCTCTCAGGAGGCAACCCTTAGGCACCCCATAACAATAGGCTAAGTTTGTAATTTTTTACAGTATTTGGAACATTGTGTATCTGTCCATTTCCTTCCACACCCATCAGTTTTAGATGTCATTATTAAGAAACAAAGCAAACAACTTGGTACTCCAAAAAATTCTATTACTGTGCAGATGAAATTCATTTTTGTTGATTACATTTGTATTTCTTTGAATACAATGGAGGTTGAATTAATTTATCAAATACTTATTACTATTTATCATTTATAAATATTCTATGTCTGTCCTTGAAGTATATTTTTAGAGTGGGGCATCCACTTTTTATTGATTTGTAAGTTTTAAAAAAAATATTAACTTTTTGTCATGTTTTTGTCATAATTCCTTTTAATATTATTTACATTCTAAGTACCTAAGAATATTTATTGGGTGAACTAAAAACTTTTTAAATATCTACTACTGTAGGTTCATGTGCCTTCCTAAATATAGAGTTCTGTAAATATCCACTTGATTTTATTCTAATCATTCCATGGTTTCTTTTTTCCTTCTTCTTCTCTTACATTTTGAATTTTAAAAACAGGTTTTAATTCAAGATAGTAATTTAAGTCAAATTATTGACCATTCCCTAGACCCCCATTTCTAATGGGGAATATTACACCTGGGATCTGCATCTAGAAAGTTAACTTTTCATTCACTCTCACAGTAAAGACTCACAGGTGGTTTGGGGTCGGCGTCATTGCAAGTTGTTTCTCCATTTTGGCAGGGGGTGATGTTCCTGTTGCCAGAGAGGCTAGAGAAGAGAGTATTACAAAATAGTGAATGTCAAAGGGAACTATCAAGGGCTTAATGGGGTCCTCAACCTGATCAGGATACCATTGGGTGTGTTAGAAAAGGGCCACTTCTTAAATCTGGAAAAATACATAAAAATTTATTTTTTGCTAAGGAGAGGGAGCTCCCAATTGAAGTATAGAGTCAGTGTAAAATTGGTTTGGGAAAGTAACGTTAGGAAGTGGTGGATTTTTAGAAGTGGGAGGGTTTAAGGATTGGTTGATCTTAAACATAGAGGATAGAAATGTTTTATTCTCCGTTGTCTTTTAGGGAATGTGCAGGTAAGTTTGCTGTTCTGTGTAACCATATTGTTTACCGGTGTTAAACATTTGCCTGTTGTTTTTAATGCATCTTTCTGTCGATCATTGTCATCCATAGATGACAATGAAAGACAGATTGCCTTAAAAATAGCCAGGTTTAAGTACTATCAACAAGTTTTAGTGCAGATATTAGCTCATAATTCAGTACCAGTTAAAAAGAAATGCATTTGGGGAATTAGCATGTGGTCTTCCTAGAGCGGCTTCCACAGACATTCAGTTTTAGAATTGCAGAGGCCTGAGAAAATAATGATTTGAGAGGGAGGAGGGAAGCAATTGGCAAAAAAAAAAAAAATGCCATCTGTGCTGGTAAATTCTGAGTACCAGTGCATAGTGGGGCTGACTCAGTTTTTCTTTTTCTGACCCATTGACTTTGCTTTACTTGATATAGTTATTTTAATAGAAAGATTTCTAATACATTCAACAGATCACAATGATCTATCCAAGGTCTGTTCTGAGAGAGAGCTTTGATTCCTGGTTGATGCTTTAACCTTCATCATGTGGTCCCCAAGCCTTCTACTACAGTCTGCTATTAAACTCCTTGTCACTTTGCAGGGAAAAAAAATGAAAGGAAAATAAATTATTAGACTAATAAAATTTTTGATGAATTATCCCTCACTCTTTTTCTCTAAGGCTATATAGCATATTTTATAAAGCCTGCAGGCTGAGCATCATGGAAAACAAGATTAAAAGAAATGATATTTTCAAGAAGTTCTTCTTTTGTCTTCCTTTCTTTTTATCTTCTTTCTAAATAAGTTGAAGCTAATTTGGATGAATTGGTTACTTGCCATATGTCAATGTAATGGAGAAAAACAGGAACCCTATTTTATTCTAATGAGATATTAGATTTTCATGAGTTAAGTTTGTCCTTCAAAAACAGTCAATAACATGTATTTTCATAAATAATAGTTTCATAAATAATAAATAATAGTTTTTTTATAATAATAGTTTATCCAGGTGTCTGTTGCCACTAACTGCCCCACCCTGCCAAGGTGATTGATTTGTATCCAACAATTCTGTAGAGAGATTTCAGATATTTACAATAATTTAATTTAATTTTGAAAGCTCACTGGAAAGCCATTTTACTTAAAAATCCACATTTTCCAGTGAAGGCGTTGTTTGGATTCATCACAGACCATAGTGGAACCTGGTGTAGGTTAGCATTATTATATTCAATCATTCACTCAAAAGAGATGCATTGAAGACCTACTAAATACCAAGCATCACTCTAGACAATGGAGACACAACAGTGAAAAAAGGAGACAAAAACCCCTGCTCTCAAAGGGATAACATTCTTTGTGACACTAAAATTTCCATAACCTGTAGATGGAGTTGGGGGATGAAAAGTCGTCACCTGTGAGGACATGACCTCCATCTCTTGACAAGTGACTTCAGAAACACAAATCCTCACACTTTCCAAGTCCCAGGACTTCCCTGAAGCTACCTTCTTCCCACTAATGTCTTCAAAATATCTCTAAATCTCTTAATTTCTTTTTGCAAGTCTTCTTTTTCCCTTGTGGAATTTGCATTCAGTCCTGCATTGATATGAGCTGTGTTCAGGGAAACACTATTTTCCTTGTAGAAGTGTGGTCCTCATACTTTTATAATATTTCATTTCCCATGGTAAATTCATAGGTATGCATTCCCATTAATCTTCTACTCTTCTCTCTCCATTTCCATGTCCTCAGCAGGATTTCAAGGTTTTTAGTTTTGGTCTGGTTTGGTTTGGTTTTTGTTGTTGCTGTTTTCCCTCTGCCACTCAGTGGTAATATTAGACTTCTAATATTGCTTTTGAGAAACATTCCCCCTTTTGCAATTTTGTTTCTAGTTAAATGTTATCTCTACCATTTCTACAGAAAGAAATATGTAACAATTCCTGGTGGCTACTTCCCTGAACTGGACACCTCAGGACCTACTATCACGGTTTTTGCTTTTTGTTTTCATCCCCAAACCTGACATTTGAATTCTTCAGGTCTCACATCAGTCTTCATGTCTCTTCCTGTAGCTGCAAAATCAAACACAGTTTCCTCCCTCCTCCTATTCTGTTTCCCCCTGTTGTTCTCTGCATCTTTCAAGTGAGTTCAGTTCATTTTTTAAAATCAATTCAACATAATTCTAAAACTGGTCCCACTTTTCTCCACCCCATGTAGGGCAAGCAATACACTGGATCCACGAGTCGTCCTCTTCCTTTCTTTTCTACAATTCATGATCTGTCCCAAATTTTAAACCTAAGGCTATAACCTAAGACTAATCTTGCCCATGTTTCTGATTTTATTCTTCTAAAGCCTGAACAATAGTTTTCTATTCAGATACAGAATTTGGAATCATTCTCAACCTTAATGAAGCAAATATATTTTCTAACGAAAATCTATTTTAG
>JAQZBX010024731.1:0-20258 GCA_029593785.1 Cabassous unicinctus
CAGCTCGTCTCTCTTCCCTGGGGCCTCTGCCATGTCTAATGGAGACTTCTCTCTTTCCTCACTTATCTGCTTCTCTGTGTGTTTACTTCCCAGGGCCGCAGCATTAAAACTCTAACTTTCTCCTCCACCCTGTCGTTTTCTCTGCCCCTTGGTCCTACTGACGTGGCCCAATCAGAGCCTTAATCATTATTTAATCAAGTAAGAGTGAAACCTCCGAAGTTAATACAATCTAATACGTCCAGGGGAACAGACCAGTTCACAAACATAATCCAATATCTAGTTTTGGAATTCATAAACAATATTAATCTGCTACAACAGGGAACAGATATAACCAGCCTTTCCCTTCACTTAGAAAGAGATTGTGAACCAGAGGGTCAAAATCTCTCCCTTCTAAATGTAGAAAACTGGGAGTTGAATGCAAAAATGGAACCCAAAATGTATCAGAAATGAGGTATATAACTTGACAGTACCTCCTCATATACAAAAGGTCAAAATGGTTTTTGAGAAATAAATATCTGATAATCTGGCCTCTTTTATTAGGAATGACTCCACTTCACCATTTTTTTCTTTTTGAGGTACTGGGGCCGGGGATTGAACCCAGGACCTTGTATGTGGGAAGCTGGCGCTCAACCACCGAGCCACGTTGGCTTCCCTGCGTTGGTTTTCTCCTTTGTTTGCTTGTTTTTGTTTGTTTGTTTGTTTGCTTTTAAGAGGCACTGGGAACCAAATCCTGGACCTCCCATGTGGAGCCACAGCTGCTCCCTTCCACCGTTTTTTAAAGAAAGATGTTTTTGTTTCATTCCCCAAAGGGCTATGAAATGTACTAAAAGGAATATAATGGGTCAGAATAAAATCAACTCATGCAAAGAAACACCCCTGTGTGTTGATCTGTGGTTGCTGAGAATATTCAGCACACTATTGCAAAGCGGCAAAATTCAGGGCAATCTGACAAAAAGAGAATTCAAAAGTGGCAGCTACATTTGCTGATAGGTGTACATGCATAAACCTCCCATCTTTTCCCTTGTATTTGTCGAGGGGCCAAAAGCGGGACATCGACATAAGTTACTTCGTACATGGCAGTAGCTGGAACAACAGAAGGAAAGACACTCTGCTGGCGAGCAGCCAAAAGGCATTTATTTCACCCTGAAATGGAAGGCCCGGAGCCCAGCGCCTGTCGCCCTCGTTGGCTCGACCCTCCTCTCGTTTGGCCGCAGTGGCCCCAGTGGGAGCTGCTTCCTCTAAATCTGCTGCCTTCTCCTCTTCCTCCTCCCGGGGACCGAGGTCCGGGCATTCCTGCAGGCATTCCTGCATGGCCCGGAACTGGCCTACGCAGTCGGACCCCCCGACCTCCCCCGTGCTGCAGGGGAAGCAGGGAAAGGCCGGCCGGAGCTGTTCCCCGCTGGGAGCACCGGCCACTCCCCCAGGCACGGGCAGTTCCGTTAACGTCTCCGTTTGGCACCATCAATCCGTGCTCCCCTGTGGATCGCTGGGGTCCCCGGCCACCAGCTCTGCACGGTCTTCTCTGGTCACAACCATGATTCGATCCTTCCCTTCTAGCCAGCAGTGGGCCATGGCTGCAGCCCAGCGCTCAGACCTCGCAGGGCAGCGGTGGCGGCCGCCTTTTACGTCACCTCTCCTTAGGTCCACAGGGTTTTTCTTAACGTTCCTTCCTGCAGCACAACCCGAACCAATCGGGTCCTGTCCTTTCCCTGCCTGGGAGGTGATGCTGTTTAGGCGGATAACCCAGGGGGGCTTGGTAATGTGCGGCAGGGGGGACTGGACCCATCCCAGCTTAGGTCTTGTGTTCTTTGTCGTGAGGGGCCAACCCCTTCAGATGACGGTGGTGGCCCTTGCATCAAGGAGCCGAATCGGCGGTACCTAAGTATGTTCAGCAGTGGCTACTGCAGCCACTGGTGCCAGAAAGAGCCCAAAGGGACCACACACAGGTGTACTTCCCTTGCCTGCCCTGGGTCGCAGTGTCTGTGCCAAATCACGCAATGCCACCAGCTTTTCCTTGCCCTTTGGGCCTGGGGTTACGGCCTCTTGGGCTCCCCTAAGTGGCCCCTTTTCCCCTTCCCCCTAATTGGAGCACAGGCCCCTGGCCTTGCCACTAATCATCCTTTTTAAAGCGAGTAAGGTGGATGGGGCATCGTGCTTTCCACCTGCCTTCTCGGCCTAAGAGCACAACCTGTGTGTCCCTCCTCCCTGCACTGCATCCGGGGCCTCAGAGGGCAGCTAGGCGGGATTCAAAGTCCTTCCAGTCCTACGAGCCCTCTTCCTACTGCTCCCGTAAGGCTAACACCAGAGCCTGGGCCTCTAACTCAGAGGGACCCCTCCAACTTGATAATGCTGGCAGAGTTTCTCTGCAGGGACCCTATCAACTTTCGGTTTGTCCACCCCCTGCTTTAGTAACCAAAGCCACCTTGCCCTGTGGGTGAGCCCTGAGTCCTCTTATTCTTTCCTGCTGGCCCTTTGGGTTCCCTTTACGACCCTTCTGGCATGGCTTCTGTCCATCTGGCCACCTCGGTGAAAAGCAGGACATTTTGCTGGAGCTTTTCTGCCATCATCCCCAGGGACAACAAAAGGGACAGGGGTGTCTTCCACTGGGGAGGCCTTTGTTCCGTGTGTGCCTCCGATGCCATCCAAGACCGTCTCCTCCACATCCTGCCCAGGGACAGGGTCAGGCAGCCATGTCTGTGATGTACTCTAAAGTCAGGTACGGCCTCATGAACAGGGTGCCAGGGAGTTTCCTTTTTTTGGGCATCCATTGCAATTGGGAATATCGTTCTCATTCTCCCAACAACCCAGACTAAGAGTGGCATGCGTTTGTCTCCATTCCTGCCAGTTGAGTATCATGCTTGATATGGGCAAAAATGCTCTGCAGCAGGGGCCAGTGGTTAGCATGAGCAGGCTGCACCAGTGGTCTGGAGATGCCTGAGGCTGAAATGCGCCCTCACTGGACAGAAGCGCTAACCAAGCTGCACGAGACTCCCCTGGCTTTTGTGCTTTTAACTTCCATATTTCACTCTTGGAAAAAGACCTCATTCCAGCAGTGCCATAGGTAGTTCTGCCTTCAGTGAAAACAGGTTTAATTTGGGGCTTTTAAACAACCTGGATTGGGTGGAGCTCCTTGCTCAGGGCCCAGGGGCTCCCCTCTGGAGTCCTTTGCAACCCTTGACCCATTGTGGAGATTGGTGGGTGGTGTGGGAATGTGCAGGTAGCCAGGAGTTGGGTGGAGTTTCCTCACTCTTTGGGAGACCCACCCTCCGCCTCCCTGCCCTCGTCCAGCCCACCATTTCCTTCCTGTTAGCACTGAGTTGCACACATCCCACTTGTTCCCATGCAGCCAGGAGGAGGCCAGCACCACCGTCAGCTCATCAGCCTCCTGGGAGCTGGCACCACACTGTGATGACTGGACTGACAATCCCTTATGCCTCCACCATGCCCTGGTGTGCATTTTGGTGACCTTGCTCACTGTGCCACACTGTCGGGGGAAAGGCACCTATTACCACCTCAAGGAAGGAGTCTCACCACATCTAGGATCACAAAGACAGATCAACCCAGTCCATGCAAGTGTTGGGCTGCCAGAAAAATACTCAGGCTCTGAATGGTACAACATTTACATAGAGAGAGAAAAGCAAAGTTAGTTTCACTAGTGGACATTGGATTCCCGTGGCCAGCAGGTCTTACTCTAAAGCTGAGATAGTATTCATGTACCTCTCTCTGGCATCCTGTAGGTGAGCGACCCCACTCCCTCCCCACCTGGAACAGATACAGCAGTGGGGACCCACTAGGTGCCATAAAATGCACCGACTTAGCCAAGCAGTCCCCAGCGAGTGTTTAGATAATACTCTCGGAAGAAGTAGAAGGAATGAGCTGACCAGGGACGTGTTTTAGCTCCAGGTAGTCCCAAGACCAGAGTCTACTCGTAGTTATAATTCTCCCATGCCATAATGCCTGGATGCTCCACAAGCTCTCAAGACCTTAGATGGACAGAACTAACTTCAAAAAACCGGGAAGTTTATCAGAAGGGTACTTGGGTGTGTCATGGGATGCAAGGAGCAGTTGAGAACAGAAGCTTCAGGAAGAGCAGGACTCACGGCCACTCCAAGGACCTCAGTGGCAGGAGGTTTTAGAAACTTTGACTAGAGTGAATGTGATTCAGTGACAACTCATCTCCACGTCTCAGTTCTCAACGCTTAGAAAGAGAATCTGATTCAGATGCTTTGGGTGACCTGTCTTTTCTTGAAACATCAGTCAGAGTTGGGGAATGGGGAATGTGAGGCAGACATGCCATGGAAGCGTCCCACTGAGCATTGGGTGGGGGATGTGCTAGGAGCTGGACGGTCATGCCAAGCTATAGTAATGATGCCAACAATTTCTATAGTGTCCCTTACTCAAAAAATCACTTTCCATTTAATTACCTGTGAAGAAAAAATGACAGGCACAAATTTGATGGCCTTTTACAACGTGGATAATCTTCAAGAAATAATGGTCTTGGTTGCTGGGTTCTCTCTTCAATTATTGTGAAGAAATATGTAATGGTTTGATGTGGGATGGACCCAAGAAAATCATGTCCTTAGAGCTAATCCATTCCTGTGGGTGTGAACCTATTGTAGGTGGGACGTTCTGATTATATCACTTCAGTTAAGGACCTTTGGTTAGATCACTTCAGTAAGGCTTGGCTCAGGGTGGATCCTAATCCTTTTGCTGGAGTCCTTTATAAATGGGATGGATATGGAGAGAGAGAAAAGCCACTGGAGCAGAGAGAAACCCACAGGATCTGAGAAAAAGCCACAGACGGAGCCTGGAGGAGAAGGAAGAGGCCAGCAGATGCCACCATGTTCCTTCCCATGTGACAGAGGTGTCCAGGATAACTGGCAGCCATCTTCGATGAGAGAGCATCAGCTGATGAACCCTTGACTTGGACGCTTTCCTCAGCCTCAAAGCTGTAAGCTTGCAAGCTAATAAACTCCCATGTAAAAGCCAACCCATTTCTGATATATTGCTTTTGGCAGCTTTTAACAAACTAAAACAAAATAAGCATTGATCCTTTGTTAGTTAAAAAAAAAAAGGAACAATGATTTTTCCATCAAGGAGTGATTACCACCCATGTTCAACCTGTGTCATTACAGATAATCTGATGATAGCTCCACATTCTATGGCTGACAACATGCTTTTACACATGATCTTGTTTGATTCTTTAAAAAGAAAACTAAGTGGGCTCATCAGTAATTATCATGAAATAAGGTCTGGAGGGACTAGCAATCTATGGAATTAGGATTTGAATGGGCTTTGGATTCAAAGTCTATCTTTCCATGAGATAAACAACTATTTTTGTTTAAGAGCCAATGCAGGTAAACCTATATTCCCCAAACCCCCCTAAAAAAAAAAAAAAACAAAAAAAAAAACCAATTTGGGCATCAATGCTTTTCTTGGTATAACCATTGTTATAAAACTTTTTATTTTGAAATAATTATAGATTCACGGGAAGTTACAAAAATAGTACCAAAGTCCCATATACCTTTCACCCAGTTTCCCCCAATGATTACATCTTATGTGATTATACTACAGTAGCAAAACCAGGAAATTGACATCTATACATGTCTGTTAATAGGTCTCTCCCTCTTATCATATGGGTAGATTTGTGTACCACTGCCACCAAGATACAAAAGTATTACATCACCACAAAGATTGTCATGCTACCCCTTCATAGTTACACTTACCCCTTTGCCCCTCTTTCCAACCATCTTTATACCCTGCAACCACTAATCTGTTTTCCATCTCTATAATTTTGTTACTATCACAGAATGTGATACTAATGGATTCATGAAGTGGAGTGTGTGACCTTTTCAGGTTAGCTTTTTGATACTTAGCGGAATGACCTTGAGATCCAACCAAATTGTTAGGTGTTTCAACAGTCCATTCCTTTTTATTGCAGAGTATTGTTCCGTAGTGTGAGTGTAGAGCAATGCGTTTAATCATTCACCTATTTTAGGATATTTGGGTTGATTCCACTTTTTTTGCTATTACAATAAAGCTGCTATGAACATTCTTGTACGTGTTTTGGTATGGACGTAAGTTTTCACTTCTCTGGGATAAATGCCCAGAAGTGCAATTTCTTTTATACACTGGGTACAAATCCTTTGTCAGATATGATGTGATTTGTAAATACTGTTTTCCCCGTATGTGGCTTTTCTTTTCATCCTCTTAATGGGGCCTTTTGCAGAGTGCAAGTTTTAAATTTTGGTGAATTCCAATCTATTCTCTTCCCTTTATATATGATGCTTTCGTTAGGTCTAAGAACTCTTCACTAAGCCCTAATCCTGACAATCTCTTCCCTACATTTTCATCTAAAAGTTTTATATTTTTACATTTTATATATAGATCTGAGATCCATTTTGAGATAATTTTGGTATTAAGTGTGAGGTTTAGGTCAACATTCATTTATTTTCTTTTTGAAAATGAGGTCCAGATGGGGACTGAACTGATCCTAGGCGCACCAGCTCAGGGAGAGGGGTCTCGTGCCCCAGCCCCAGCGGCCCAGAGCCCTGCCCTTGTCCCCCACCCTAGCCTGCTTCCCTGTGCCTCCTGGGTGCTGGCTCCTTAGTGAGGGCCGAGCTGCTGTAACGGCTCATTTCTGAACTCGTGACTGTCCAATTGCCCCAGCACAATTAGTTGAAAAGATGACTCTTCCTCCATTAAACTGTCTTTGCGTATTTGTCAAAATTCAACTGTCCACATTTGTGTGGGTTTTTTTCCTGGGTTCTTTCTGTACCTTGACCTATGGGACTAGTCCCCTTTCAATACCATAGTTTAATACTGTAGCTATATGGTAAGTCTTGAAATAGAGTAGATCCAAGATTGCTTGAGCTCTTCTAGTTCCTTGGCTTTTCTATACACATTTTATAATCATCCTGTCTATGTCTATTACTATGTTGAGTCTTTCAATCTGTAAACAGGTATGTCTCACCATTTGCTTAGATTGTCTTTCATTTCTTTTGTCAGAATGTCTTCAGCATACAAGTACTGCATATGTTCTGTTAGGCTTACATGTAAATATTGCATTTTTTGAGCAATTGTAAATGGTAATATGTCTTTAATTTCAGTTTCCACATGAACTGCTTGTATATAGAAATACTATTGAATTTTGTATGTTGATACTGTATATTGCAACCTTGCTGAAATTAATTCTTAGAGCTATTTTATAGATTCCTTGGTATTTCCTATATAGACTATTTTATCAATTGAAAATGGGATGGTTTTATTTCTTCCTTTCTGATCTGAATGCATTTTATTGCCTTATTGTGCTGACTAAGGCTTCCAGACTATGTTTAATAGAAGTGATGAGAGGAAACATCCTTGCATTGATTGTTTCTTTTCATAGGGAGAACACATGCTATCTTTCACCATTAAATATAATGTTAGCTCTATTTTTTTGGTAGCTCTTCTTCGTCAAGTTGAGGAAGTTCCTCTCTACTACTAGTTTTCTGGAATTTTTATCATGAACATATGTTGGATTTTGTTAAATGTTTTTTTCTCCATCAATTATATGATCATGTGATTTTTTTTTTTCTTTTAGTCTGTATGGTGGATTTTATTGATTGATATTTAAATATTTTAGCAGTCTTGCATCTTTGGAATAAATACAAAAGATTGTATTTTTTTTTTGTATAAAATGCTGAATTCTATTTTCCAATATTTTAAAAGGATGTTTTCATCTAGATTCATGGACTGTTTTTTTTCTCCATACTGTTTTTATGTAGTTTTGGTATTATGCTAATACTGGCCTCATAAAATGAGTTGGACAGAATTCTATTCTTTTCTATTTTCTGGAAGAGATTCTGTAGAGTTAGTGTTAATTTTTCTTTAAATGATTGTTAGAAATTTTTAGTTTGCCAAAGGGCTGCTGATGCAAAGTACCAGAAATGGGTGCTTTTGTAAAGGGGATTTATTTGTGGTAAAAGCTGACAGTTCCAAGGCTGTGAGAAGTCCAAATCAGGGCACCATAAGAGATGCTTTCTTACCACAGTCTGCTACTATTGGCAAAGCAAGATGGCCACCGATCTCTGCCGAGGTCTCTGCCTTTCTGAAGCTGTAGGCAAACCTGGAATAGGGCTTGTCTCTTAGTGAGCCTTCTTTCTCTCTATCTGGGCCTCAGCTCTTTGACCCTCTTGGGAGCTTCTCTCTTTGCAGCTCAGCTGTGGGTGAAACCTTTCTCACATGGCAGGATCAAATATGGCAGCTTCCTTTCCCCCTGTCTCTGCCTGTCTCTCTCTCTCTCTCTCTCTCTGTGTGTCTCCCTTTATATCAGACCCAGCCAGAGGGTAGAGACTCAACCTGGGTTGCCTAACTGATATAGTCCAATCAAAAGCCCTAAAGCAATCTTATCAAGTAATCTAATCAAAGGGCCCCCAACTGAATTTAATGCAATCAAAGGGTATAACACCCTTAGGAATAGATGAGTTTAAAAACATAGTCTTTCTCTTTTGGGGATTCATAAAATAATCCCCAAATCTAGTGAAATCATCTGGGTATGGATATTTCATTTTGGGGAGAATTTTCATTAAGAATTCAATTTCTATGATAGTTAAAGTTCTATTCAAATAATCTATATCCTATTGTATTAGTTGTGGTAGTTTGTATTTTTGAGGAATTGGTCCATTTTTTTCTAAGCTAGCAAATTTATATGTGCATAGTCCCTTATAATACTTTTGATGCCTGCAGGGTCTATAGTGATATCTTGTGTTCATTCCTATCTTTCTTGTCAGTCTTGCTAGAGGTTTGCCAATGTGATCGATCTTTACCAAGAATGAGCATTTTGTTTTTATTATATTCCTTATTATTTTTCTATTTTCAATTTCATTATTTTTGCTCTTATATTTTCTTTATTATTTCCTTTCTTCTGCTTGCTTTGGATTTAATTTTCAATTCAAATTTTTTGCAGGTGATTTTACTAAGTTTCTAATATAAAACATTCCAAAAAGTGAAGAATTTATAATATCCAAGTTGTATGTTTGACTAAAAACAAGGGCAATGTTTTTTTTATATCATTACATTTCTGTTACAACAGTATAAAGTCAGAAGAATCAAGACCAATTCTTTTTTCAACAGGAGCAGAATTAGTCTGCTGGATCAGTAAACTATTTGTCAAACAGCATTTGCTCATTTAAGCATACTCCATTTACTTTGAATTTAATATTCATTTAATATAATTAGCCTCTACATTCTATACTATCTTCAAGATATCTAAATAACAGAATATATGGAGTCAAAAGGACTTCAGAAGCAGTTATACAAGTAACTAGATTATGGAAAGATTGAGCTAAGACAGCCATGCAATGCTCTCTTTGAGTCTGATTAATCAGAAAAATCTGCCAAATGAGAGTTAAAAATCCTCCCCAGTTATAAAATTTAAACATGATTAAATTTATAATTAAATTTATAATTACTATGCAAACTTTTTTCAAAAGTAGAGTTGGTTCTTCTACCCAAACAACTCAAATCTAGATCCTTTGAGAACATTGACTTTGGTCCTATTGCATCTAAGTCTCCAAAGCAATAAATTAAGTTGTAGTTCTTTGCTTTTGCTTGCTTTGGGTTTATTTTGCTCTTCCTTTTCTTGGTTATTTAGATGGGAGTTTAGATTATTTGAGGCTCTTTGTTTTTTCTAATGTAGGCATTTAGTGCTATAAATTTCCCTGTTAGGAATCTAGTAGTTGTGTACTGCCCCATTTTTTAATGTTGTATTTTCATTTTTCACTCAGTTCAATGTATTTTTTAATTTACAAAAATCAATTTTACTGAAACATATTTATAAAACCTACAATTCATCTAGAGTGTACAATCAATGGCATTTGGTATACTCACAGAGTCATGCACTCATCACTTCAATCAATATCAGAGCATTTTCATTACTCCAAAAAGAAAAGAAAGAAAGAAAGAAAAAAGAAAAAAAAAACAATAAAAACAAAAACAAACAAATAAACACACACAAAAACCCTACCCCTTAGTAGTCACCACTCAATCTCTCTATCCTTCCCCTGTCATACATAACTGCTAATAAATTTCCATCTTTGTAATTTATTTGTATTTACATTTTTCATAGATGGAGTCAAACAATATGTAATACTTTTTGTTCCATGTTTCATTTTTAAGATTTCCTTCTAGTTATACACATGTCCTTAAACTTTCCCCTTCAACCACTATCATACCCATATATTAACGCTACTAATTACAAACCCTATAATGTGCTTTCACTATTTCTATTCATTTCCAAACATTTCCAAACAACCCTTTTTTACCAATTCTGCACAGATTAAATCTCAGCTTTTCATTCTCTAACCACATTCTATTCTCTAGTGACTTATATTCTAGCTATTAACTCCACGAGTTTGCTCATTATATTTAGTTCATAATAACAAAACCATACAATATTTTTCCTTTTCTGTTTGGTTTGCATCACTCAACATAATGTCCTCCAGGATCATTCATGTCATACGCATCACAACTTCATTTCTTTTTATGGCTGAATAATAGTCTATCGTGTGTATATACCTCAATTTGTTTATGCATTCGTCAGTTGTGGACACCTGGGTTGTTTCCCTCTCTTGACAATTGTGAATAATGCCACTATGAACTCACCGTGCAGATGTTTGTTTATATACCTGCTCTCATCTTCTGGGAATTAACCTAGTAGTGGTATTTCCAGGTCACATGGCAGATCTATATTGAACTCCCTTAGGAACTGCCAAATAGACTTCCATAGCAGATGTACCATTCTACATTAGCACCAACAGAGTTGCTGTTCTTATCTCTCCACATCCTCTCCAACACTTGTAGTTTTTTGCTTTTTAAAAATAGTAGCCATTCTAGTAGATATGAAATGATATCTCACTGTAGCTTTTATTTGCATTTCTCTAATAGCCAGTGATGTTGACCATTTATGTGTTTTTTCACCGATTGTATTTCTTCTTTAGAAAAATGTCTATACAGTTCTTTTGCCCATTCTTAAATTGGCCATTTATTTTTTTATTGTTAAGTTGTAGGATCTTTTTATACATCATGGATATTAGACCCTTGTCAGATATGTGACTTCCAATTATTTTCTCCCATTGAGTAGGCTGACTTTTTACCCTCTTCACAAAGTCCTTTAAGGTGCAAATGTGTTTAATTTTGAGAGTTCCCATTTCCGCATTTTTTCTTTCAATGCTTGTGCTTTGGATGTAAGGTTTAAGAGACCCCCACCTACTACAAAGTCTTGAAGATGTTTCCCTACATTATCTTCTAGGAGTTTTATGGTCCTGGCATTTATGTTTAGGCCTTTGATCCATTTTGAGTGGATTTTTGTATAAAGAGTGAGATAGGGTCCTCTTACATTCTTTTGGTAATGGATATCCAGTTCTCCCAGAAACATCTGTTGAAGAGACTGTTCTGTCCAGTAAAGTGGATTTGGTAGGCTTATCGAAATCATTTAATCATAGAGGTGCAGGTCTATTTCTGAACTCTCAATTTGATTCCATTGATCAGTGTGTATCTTTATGCCAATACCATGCTGTTTTGAACACTGTGGCTTTATAATACACTTCAAGGTCAGGAAGTATGAGTCCTCTGACTTTGCTCTTCCTTTTTAGGAAGTTTTTGTTTATTCAGGACCCCTTTCCCTTCCATATAAATTTGGTAATTGATTTTTCTATTTCTGTAAAGTAGGCTTTTGGAATTTTGATTGGGATTGCATTGAATCTATTAATCAATTTGGGTAGAATTGACATCTTCATGATATTTAGTCTTCCAATCCATGAGCATGCAATGTCCTTCCATTTGTTTAGGTTTTTATTGATTTCTTTTAGCACTGTTTTGTAGTCTTCTGAATACAGATCCTTTTCATTCCTGGTTAAATTAATTCCTAGATATTTGAGTCTTTTTGTTGCTATTGTAAATGGAATTTTTTCTTGATTTCCTCCTCAGCTTGCTCATTGCTAGTGTATAGAAACACTAATGATTTTTGTGTGTTGATCTTGCATCCTGTCACTTTGCTGAACTCATTTATCAGTTTTAATAGCTTTGTCATAGATATTTCAGAATTTTGTAAATATGGGATCATGTCATCTGTGAATAGTGAGAGTTTTACTTCCTCTTTTCCAGTTTGGATGGCTTTTATATCTTTTTCTTGCCTAATTGCTCTATCTATAACTTCTAGCACAATGTTGAATAACAGTGGAGACAGTGGGCATTCTTGTCTTGTTCCTGACCTTAGAGGGAAAGTTTTATACCTCTCTCCATTAAATATGTTGGCTGT
Organism: Cabassous unicinctus; assembly: GCA_029593785.1. Classification (NCBI taxonomy): domain Eukaryota; kingdom Metazoa; phylum Chordata; class Mammalia; order Cingulata; family Chlamyphoridae; genus Cabassous; species Cabassous unicinctus. The sequence goes on from JAQZBX010024731.1 coordinate 12,299, forward strand.
GGGGTTTTCATTTATGCCCTTTATCATGTTGAGGAACTTTCCTTCTATTACTATCTTTCAAAGTGTTTTTTATCAAGAAAGGATGATGGATTTTGTCAAATGCCTTTTCTGCATGAGTTGAGATGATCATGTGATTTTTATCCTTCAATTTGTTAATATAGTGTGTTATGTTAATTGATTTTCTTATGTTGAACCACGCTTGCATACCAGGAATAAGACCACTTCATCATGGTGTATAAATCTTTTAATATGCTGTTGGATTTGATTTACAAGTATTTTGTTGGGAATTTTAGCATCTATGTTCATTAGAGCGATTGGTCTGTAATTTTTTCTTGTAGTATCTTTGTCTGGCTTTGGTGTTAGGGTGCTGTTGGCTTCATAAAATGTATTGGGTGATTTTCCCTCGTCTTCAATTTTTTGGAAGAGTTTAAACAGGGTTGATGTTAATTCTTTGAGAAATGTTTGGTAGAATTCACCTGTAGAGCCATCTGGTCCTGGCTTTCTTTGTTGGAAGATTTTTGACGTTTGATTCAATCTCTTTACTTGTGATTGGTTTGTTGAGTTCCTGTATTTCTTGTAGAGTCAATGTAGGTTGTTTGTGCATTTCTAGGAATTTACCCATTTCATGTAGGTTGTCTAATTTTTTGGCATATAGTTTCTCATAACATACTCTTATGATCCTTTTTATTTCTGTAGGCTCAGTTATGTTCCCCCCTTTCATTTCTGATTTTATTTAATTGCATATTATCTCTTTTTTTTATTTGATAGACTAGCTATGGATTTGTCAATTTTATTGATCTTCTTAAAGGTCCATCTTTTGATTTTGTTGATTTTCTCTATTTTACTTTTGTTCTCAGTTTCATTTATTTATGCCCTAAACTTATTTCTTTCTTTCTGTTTGCTTGAGGACTGATTTGCTTTTCTTTTCTTAAAAAAATAATTTTTTCAATTTTTAAAGAAGCTTTAGATTACATAAATGTTACATAAAAAATATAGGGGATTCCTATATGCCTCACCCCCTCTCCCTCCCACACTCTCCCACATTGACAACATCTTTCATTAGTGTGGTACATTTGTTACAATTAATGATCATATATTGAAGCATTGCTACTAACCATGGACTATAGTTTACATTATAGTTTGTACTCTGCCCCGCACAATTTTATAGGTTATGACAAAATGTATAATGGCCTTTATTTGTCATTGCATGTCATGCAGGACAATTCCAATGGCCTGAAAATGCCCCCAATGTTACACCTCTTCTTCCCTCTCCCTCCCCTCAGAACCTCTTTTGGCCACTGCCTTTATATCAATAATAAAAGTTCTTCCATTGCTAGAATAATAATGTCTTTAATAGAATAATAATAAGTTTGCTTTAGTCTGTTGTTCATTTCCCAACCTTGAGGATTTTGGGATGGTGATGCCCACTCTGTTTCTAATTGAGAGGGGGCTTAGATCCCATAGGGAAGATGGGTTGAACTGTCTTGCTTGCAATTGCAAGCACTCTCTGTTCCTTGCGATGGATGTTGTCCATCATCGTATCCTTGTTAGTTGTCCTGGGTGAGTCCAATGAACTGGAAAGTAGGTGTTGCAATTCCGCTGAGATTCAGGGTTCAACTGGCACATGAACAGACTAAAGATTTAAGTCTCTGGGACATACATTTAACAAGTATAGAGCTAATTATAGATTCAAATAAGAGGGACAGAAGAGCCATGTGTAGGGAGACATTTATAAATGAGTCTAATTTCCTTTGGGGAGCATACATTCTAAAGTAAGGCCAACTGATAGGGTGCTGAATTCCTGAGCTTGTCTGCCTTGTTTATAGTGTCTAGAGCCCTTAGGAGACCTACTGTTTGAGGCACTGTTTACTGTGGCAGTCACTGAGATCCTACTGAGATGAACATAAGTGCAATGTCTGGAACGACCTCCTAACTCACTTTGAAATCTCTTAGCCATAAAAACTGATTTGTATTTACCATTTATCCCTTTTGGTCAAGGTTTTTTTTCAGATGCATTGCTAGTTGGCACTTGGTAATAATGCCTCAGTGCCAGGCAGGCTTATTCCTGGGAGTCATGTCCCACACTGGGGGGAAGGTAGAGTACTTATATGCTAAGCTTGGTTTAGATAAAGGCCACAGTTAAGCAACAAGGAGGCTTTCAGGAGGTAACTCTTAGGCAATATCTTCTTTCTCTAGTTCCTCCAGGTATTCAGTTAAGTCTTTGATTTGAGTACTTTATTCTTTTTAAATATAGTCATTTAGGGTTATAAATTTTCCTCTCAGCACTGTATTCACTTTATCCCATAAGTTTTGATAAGTTTTCTTCTTGTTTTCATTCATTGCAAGATATCTACTGATTTCTCTTGCAATTTCTTCTTTGACCCACTGATTGTTTTGTATTCTGTTTAGCCTCCATATATTTGCAAATTTTCCCTTTCCTGCCTATTACTGATTTCCATCTTCATTCCATTATAATCAGTGTATGTGCTTTGCATAATTTCAGTCTTTCAAAATTTATTGAGAACTGTTTTTTGACCCAACATGTGGTCTATCCTGGAGATAGATCCATGAGCACTTGAGAAGAATGTATGACCCGTTGATTTGGGATGCAGTATTCTGTATCTGTCTGTCAGTTCCAGCTTGTTTATCATATTATTCAAGTTCTCTGTTTCCTTGCTGATCATCTTTCTAGTTGTTCTATCTATTGATGTGACTGGAGTGTTGAAGTCTCTAGCTATTATCGTAGAGATGTCTCTTTCTCTTTTCTGTTTTGCCAGAGTTTGTCTCATGTATTTTGGGGTACCCAGGTTAGGTCTATGTATATTTATGAGTGTTACTCCTTTGTCCCTTTTATTAATATATAATGGTCTTCTGTCTCTCCTATAAGTGTTTTTGTATTTGAAGTCTGCTTTTTCTGACATCAGTATTGATACCCCTGCTCTCTTTTGGTTATTGTGTGTGAAATATCTTTTTCCAACCTTTCACTTTCAGCCTATTTGCATCCTTGGGTCAAAGGGAGTCTCCTGTAGACAGCATATGGATAGCTCATGTTTTCCTAACGATTCTGTCAGCCTATGTATTTTTATTTAGTGAGTTTAATCCATTAACATTCAATGTTATTACTGTCAAGGTATTACTTATTTCAACCATTTTATCCTTTGGCTTTCATGTCATATCTCATTTTTGTCTGTCTTTTTACTCTTTTGCTTACCCTTTCTAATAAGTCTTAACTCCTACACTCTTCTCTAAGCCTCTCTTCTCTTTTCTTTTCTGGCTGCAGAACTCCCTTTAATGGGCTTCCTGCAGAGCTGGATTCTTGTTTATGAACTTTCTTGGTTTTTGTTTTTTTGTGTGTGAATATTTTAAGCTCACTATTATATTTGAAGGACAGTTTTGCCAGAAAATGTATTCTTGGCTGGCAGTTTTTCTTTTTCAGTACTTTATATCATATCATTGCCTTCTCACCTCCATGGTTTCTGAAGAGAAGTCTACACTAAGTCTTACTGGACATCTTTGTATGTGATGTTTTACTTCTCATTTGCTACTTGCAGGATTTTTTTTTTTTTTATCTTTGGCATTCTAAATATTATGTGTCTTGGAATAGGTCTATTTGGATTTATTCTGAGTGGAGAACACTGTGCTTCTTGGACATGTATATTCATGTCTTTCATGAGAGTTGGGAAATTTTCAGCCATTATTTCCTCAAATACTCTTTCTGACCCTTTTCCCTTCTCTTCTCCTGGAACCCCATGACATGTATGTTGGTGTGCTTTGTGTTATCATTCAACTTTCTGAGCCCCTGCTCAATTTTTTCCATTCTTTTCTCTCTCTGTTCTTCTCTTTTCATATGTAGTTGTTCTATCCTCTATGTCACTGATTCTGTCTTCCATGATTTCAAATCTACTGTTGTATGCCTCTATTGTATTTGATCTCACCTATTGTATCTTTCATTCCTGTAAGCTTTGTTATTTTTCTGTTCAAGTTTTCATTTTCTTTGTGCTCACCCAGTGTCTTCTTAATGTCTCTTATTTCTTTAGCAATGTTTTCCTTCAACTCCATGATTTGATTTAGGAGATTTGTATGAATATTATTGATTCGTTGTTTCAAGTCCTGTGTTTCATCTGGAGCTTTGGTTTGTTCCTTTGCCTGAGTCATATTTTCCTATATCTTAGTATGGCTTGTACTTTTTGCTGATGTCTAGGTATCTGATTATGAAGGTGAGTTTACTCTGATGGTCAGTTTTGCTCTCTTGCTTAGGGATTGACTGTAAGGTAGCTGTGTGCCACCACTGTTCTTTGTTTCTTTGTTCAACTTGTTCTATATCTATAGGATTGCCCCTGTCTAACTGCTCAAATACAGACTATGGACTCAGTAATGGGGTGCAGGCCAGTTTCCAAGGGTCTTGGAGAGGCATGCAGCAAAGATGCCAGATTGCCTTATTCATTCGTTCTTTCATTCTTTTATTTATTTATTTATTTATTTATTATTTTTTCCCCTTTACTCACAGGATCTTTCCAGTTGGCTGAGACTCCTTTCTTTCATCCCTCTCTCTTCTGGGTTGTGTTTAGCCATCCCTTGGTGTCCTAAGCCCTAGGACAGTTTTCTAGACACTTTCTGCCTGTCCTCGAGCTATTTTTCTGGGAGAGAAGTGACCCCTGTGCTTCTCTAATTCCAGTTCAATGTATTTTAAGTTGTCCTTTAGACTTACTCTTTCACCCAGGGGATACTTAGAAATGTGTTGTTTAATTAACAAATGTTTAGAGATTTTCCCATGATCTTTTTGTTATTGATTTTTAGTTTGATTCTATTATGGTCAGAGGATATGCTCTGCATGATTTCAATTCTTTTAAGTTTGTTGAGTTTTTCCTTTCTTTTGTGGCCCAGGAATTTTGGCCCTGCTTGGTAAATATTCCGTGGTTGTTTGACTATAATATGCATACTGCTCTTCCATGGAATTTTTTAAAATAAAGGTCTATTATATCCTGTTGGTTGATATATTCCTTCTATATCTTTGCTGAGTTTTTGTGTGGTCATTTTATTAATTATTTAGAGGAGTTTTGAGGTCTCCATCTATAATTGTGGATTTGTCTAGATCTCCTTTCAGTTCTTTACTTTTTTCTTCATGTATTTTGCTGCTCTATTGTTTGGTGCATGTACATTTAGATTTTGTCTTCTTATCAATGTCTTATTCATATATTGTCCAATATAATATCCTTTCCTGAATGTCTTTGCTCTGAACTCTGCTTTATCTTATATTAATATAGTCCCACCTGCTTTCTTTCATCCAAATATTTTTATTTGTTTTTGAAACTGCTTTAAATAAATAGGTAATGTACAAAGTTCAAAAATTAGAAAATGTTTACAGTGAAGACTAAATCTCTCACCTCTCCTTTTTTCCTTTTTCCTTTTTTCTTTCCACCTCTCCTTTATGCAGGTAAGTAGTTGCCTCCTCAGAGGCAATCCTGGGGACCATTTTCTTGTATACTATCCTGGACATTTTCTCTGTATTTATAAATATGTATATATTTTCCCCACAAATGACATCCTATTATCCACAGAGAGTTTTTGTGGTAAAATACATATAACGTAAAATTTACCATTTTATTCTTTTAAGTGTACAATTCAATGGCATTAATTACTTTTACAATGTATGCTACCATCACCACCTACTATTACTAAAAATTTTTCATCTCCACAAATAGAAGCTGTTTACCCTTTAAGAAATAACTCCCCATTCCCTTTCCCCACAGCTCCATGTAACCTCAAATATAATTTCTGTCTTTACGAGTTTTCTTATTCCAGATATTTCATATAAGTGAAATTTTACAATATTTGTCTTTTTGTGTCTGACATTTCAGTTAGCATAATATTTTCAAGGTTCATTCATGTAGTAGAATGTATTAGGAATTCATTCCTTTCTATATTGAATAGTATCCCATTGTATGGATATACACGTATTGTTTATCCATTCATCTGCTAATGGACATTTGTGTTGTTTCCACCTTTTTGCAATTGTGAATAATGCCACTATGTACATTGGTGTACAACTTTCTGAGTCCCAGCTTTCAGTTCTTTGGGATATATATTTAAAGGAATAAATGCTGGGTCATATGGTAATTCTGTATTTCACTTTTTCAGGATCTGATAAACTGTTTTCCATACCAACAGCTTCATTTTATAATACTCCAGTAATGTATGTGGAGTTCAAATTTCTCCACATCCTTGCCAACACTCCTTCCTCCCTCCCTCCTTCCTTCCTTCCCTCCCTCCTTTTCTCTCTCTCTCTCTCTCTCTCTCTCTCTCTCTCTTCATTAATATTGATTTCCTAGTGGGTGTCAGGGGATATCTCATTGTGGTTTTGATTTCCAATTCTCTAATGGCTACTGATATAGAGCAACTTTCCATGTGCTTATTTGCAATTTTTATATCTTCTTTGGAGAAATGTCTACTCAATTCCTTTGCCCATTTTTAAATTTGGCCATTTTGTCATTGAACTGTAAGGGATGTTAAGGCCTTAGCAGGTATATGATTTGAAGCTATTCTCTCCCATTCTGTAAGTTGTATTTCACTGGTCAATGACCTTGATGCTGCAGCTTTAAAATTTGATGAAACCCAAATTACCCACTTATTTCTCTTAATTCTCATGCTTTTGTTGTCATATATAAGAATCCATTGCCTAATGCAAAGTCCTAAATATTATCCCCTTTGTTTTCTTCTAAGAGTTTTATTGTTTTAGTTCTTATAGTTAGAGCATTGATTGATTTATTTTTTTTAAAGATTTATTTATTTATTTATTTATCTATCCCCCCCTTGCTGCTTGTGTTTTTACTGTGTCCATTCGCTGCGTGTTTCTTCCATGTCTGCTTATCTCCCCCTTGCTGTGAGGTCCTGCTACATCAGCCCACCACGCTGCGCAGGCCAGCCTGCCCTCACAAGGAGGCCCCGAGAGGCGAACCCGGGGCCTCCCATATGGTAAACGGGAGCTCTATCCATTGAGCCACACCCGCTTCCCTCATTGATTGATTTAGAGTTAACCTTTGTATGTGATATGAGATAGGGGATCCATTTTCATTTTTTTTGCATGTGGATATCCAGTTTATCCAGTACCATTCATTGAAGAGACTATACTTTCCCTATTGAATGGAATTGGTACCCTTGTCAAAAGTCAATTGGTCACATATGTGTGGGTTTTTCAATTGGTCTATATGTCTGTTCATATGCCAATACCACACTGTTTTGATTACTATATCTTTGTGGCTAAACTTGAAATTAGGAAGTGAGTTCTCCAACTTTGCTCTTTTTTTCAAGATATTCCAAGCACCTAGCAATTATTTTTAAATTCGATGATTAGCTTGTCCATGTCTGCAAAAAAGGTTACTGGAATTTTGATTGGAATTGCACTGAATCTGTAAATTGCTTTGGGTAGTATAGATATCTTCATAATATTAATTTTTTCCAATTCATGCATATGAGATGTCTTTCCATTTATTTAGTTCATATTTAATTTCTTTCAGCAATCTTTTTTTCATCTTTATAAATTGATTTATACTCATATTTTAAATAAATGGAATCATACAATATGTTACACAATATATTTAGTTCATAGTAATGCAATCGTACAGTATTTGTCCTTTTATGTCTGGCTTGCTTCACTCAACATAATGTCCTCCAGGTTCATCCAGGTTGCCATATGCTTTACAACGTCATTTCTTCTTACAGCTGCATAATATTCCATTATGTGAATACACTAGTTTGTTTATCCATCCATCAGTTGATAGACACCTTGGGTTGTTTCCAACTTTTGGCAATCTTGAATAATACCACTATGAACATCTCTGTGCAGTTACCCATTTGTTTCACTGATCTCAGTTCTTCAGGGTATATACCCAGTAGTGGTAATGCTGGTCATGTGGCTAATCTATATTTAACTTCTTTAGGTACTGCCAAAAAGTCCTCCACA
>JAQZBX010024732.1:0-29976 GCA_029593785.1 Cabassous unicinctus
AGAAGGAGAAGACAAAGAAGGAGAAGGTAGAGACAGCCATGATAGTTATATTCATACAACATCGCCCCCAACAGCACCAAACATACTAAATCTCACCTTCTAGAAACAATCAGTCATATGGGAAAGCTCCACAACCTGAAAACAGACAGTGGCCCCAGTTACACCACTTTAGCATTCAAAACCTTTACCGAACAGTGGAAAATTACCCATAATCCTGTCATTCCATATAATCCTACAGGCCAAGCAATTATTGAAAGAACTAATCAAACCTTAAAAAGCATCATTAAGAAACAAAATGGGGAAGTAGAGAAGCTGCTCCAAGAAATATAATAGTGCTAGCTCTCTATAAACTCAGCTTTCTGAATTGTGACAAAAATGGCCTCATTGCAGCTGAAAAACACTTTATGTCTTATCAAACCAACTCACAAAATTGGGCCAAAATCCTTTATAAAGATGTGTTAGGAGATGGATCTTCGAAAGGACCTAGTGAACTAATAACATGGGGCAAGGGTATGCTTGTATGCTTACTCCTACAGGCCCCTGTTGGCTATTGGCCAAATATGTGAAACTATACCATGAATTGGAAGGAATCTCACATCAACTGAACCCCACAAATGGAGAAAATGACAACAAAAAGTCAAAGAAATCCCCATAACTTCACACAGATTCAGCAAGTAATTTGGAAATTCCAGAATTTCCTTTCTCTTCTCATACACTCCCCTCCACTGTCTTTAGCTCTTCCTCAACATTATTGGACACATATACTTAACCTTCTTATATTCAACTTAATTACCTGGTGGGACCATGAACTCCCACTCCCCTCTAATGATACTACCTGGACTGGAGGAAACTGGGTCGCCCCATCTGGCCTCCTTACTGAGGGCATTGACTGGCTGCCTGTCAATCAATTACATTCCTATCTAATTTTCCCCCTATCTGCTTCTCCAAAGTCCCTCACTCAGTCTGCCCTCAAGTCATCCCTCATCACTATCTGCATTATTCTCCAAAATTTAGTTCTCAGCCTGCTAATCTCACATTCATTATAGCAGTCTCAATTAATTCCTCCTCATTCTCCCCTAATTTCTCTGAATCCCTCCTTTAAGTCATTGCTGACAGAATCCCATTTGGAACCCTAACTCTCTCAATATCATCTGGCTCCCTTGCCAGTTTCTCCTTCCTCATAATGCTCCCTTGCTGTTTAATTTTACCATTTTTCACTGGGGCCTTCAAGGACATTTGTCCAGTAATAATTGTATTCAGATTTTTGACCCTTCAAACTCTAATATAAAGTGGGCCAATGGAGGCCTCTCTGGGCCTATCTTCCATATGCAAATTACTAATTCTTCCAGATCTCTGTTTGGGTCCTAGCATTTACAAACTTGGCACCTAGGATAACTCTTTTTTAATCGTATTGTTTCCCATGGAAACAGTACCCATATAAACAAACTTTTTTATCTCAGCTTTTCTCACAATCTTACAAACTCTGTCATGATCTGTACTTCCCAACCCTTTATATTGCTCTTAACCTCTTCTTCTAATGTCCCTTCTTCTCACATCAACTTCACTAATAACATATTTAATCTTACTATCTTAACAGGAGCTTATTTTTCCTCCTGTGTTTCACATGAAAATGTTATTTAATTAGATATCACTTCAATGTTTCTTCTCAAAAGACACATGCAAGCTTTGTTCCCAGTCAAGCTATCGCATCCTGGGAAAGTTCTACAAGTGTAGCTCAATTTAATAAAGCACTCTCTCTCATTAGGCCTAAAATGTTCATCGGCACACTTATTACCTTTATTATATCAGCTATTTGTATAGCAGCCACTGCCACTACTATGGTAGTCGCTTTACAAAAGAAGTTCAAACTGCTCATGCCATTAATCAAATCATGACTAATGTCATGGATGAGCTTCTAACTCAAACTCAAATTGACAACAACATACTTACCTGACTCAATGCTTTAGAAATCTCTATCCTCTTTATAGGAGGGAAAAAAAAACAAGCTTTACTTACCAGACAAGATGTACAATGTGCTTGGGAACACAAAAAAAATTGTGCTACCCCCCTGCCTTGGAAAAGTTCACAACTTTCCTGGGAGAAGTAAAACTCATCTCCAAGGAGCTTTATTTTCTCATTTAAAAGGAGAAGTTCAAACTCTCCAAACATGCCTAGAGCACCAACTATTTCAAATTCAACTCCTTGCTCAGCAAAATGTGTTTCAAACACTTAATGGTAATTTACAATGGTTAAATCCTTCTAACTGGATTCATGGCCTAAATGTTAGAATTTGGATAATCTCTCTTATTGGAATAATTCTGTTTATTATTTTAATAACAATTCTCAAGTTGATTTGCAGTGCCCTCTCCCAAGCTCACAGTGCCAAACAGAAACTCATCACCTTGGCCACAGCTTCATCCCTGCCCCCTACCTCTGGGTCTCCAGAAGAGAGAGGTTTCAGAGCTCCAGGGTTTAAACATCTTTAATTCTTATCCCCTTTCTACCTCCCCATTTTCCCAACCTTTCCCTACTCGATATTAACTATAAACCTTATATTTGTGCTGTGTTACTCTGCATAGTGGCTGCCTTATAGTTACCAAATGTAATTTCAGATCCTGTATATGTGTACAGCAAATGTAGCTTTGTTTTGTATGCTGAGTGTAGAAGTCATGGGAAAAAAATCATTTGATTTCTATTCTGCTTTACCTGGATCCCAAAAGAAAAAGTGTTGGTTAACAAAAAATGGGTAAGATTCTTCAGGGAAAGAACAACATGACAGGCACAGTCTCTTAGGGACCAGCAAGTATTATTGAAGAGGCTTGTGGTGGCCAGACTGCCCTATCCCTTTCAAGGAAAGAGTTTTTTTCTCTTTACCATTTTTATTCCCACACTTGTCTAAATCAAAAATTCTGCAGATCTTCTACAACCTTGTCTCAACTCCACCCTTGCCTCTCTGTATATATTTTAAAGAAGGGAGAAATGTGGGATTTTTCTGATCTTTACTTCTAAGAAACAGTTTAGAGGCCAGTTGCCTTGCCCATGCAGGGAAGTCATCACTATTAGTTCCTGCTGAAAACAGTAGGAACATTCTTATTTTACTCTGTTTCTTAGTTAGGGCTTTCTGTCTCTCCATTATCTCCTGCAGAGTCCAAAACTTTCTGAGGCCTTGCACATACACACTGATGTTGTACTTTGTGAAAATAAAATAAAAACCATTACAGGAGTCAGCAGAGTAGGATAGTTTCTTTAGGTCTTCACCCCTGGCTTCTCTCAACCTTTGTGTTCAGAATAATTCTTTGTGCCATCACGGGCTCTGCTGGACAGATCCCCACAAAACTTTGCAGGATGGAGTACTGCACATGATCATTTCACTTTATGCAGAAAATGTATTTGACAAAATACAGCATCCCTCCTTGACCAAAACATGTAGAAAAGTAGGAATAATAGGAACTTCTTCAACATGATAAAGGGCATCTATGAAAAACCCACAGCTATCATCATACTCAATGGTGAAATTCTAACAGCTTTTGCTTTAAGATCAGGAGCAAGACAAGGATGGTCACTGCTTCCACTCTAAGCCAACCTTGCAATGGAAAAACCTAGGAAGAGAAAGATATATTGGAAAGGAGGAATTAAACATTCCCTATTTGCAGATGATATGATCCAATATACAGAAAACCATGAAAAACACACAACAAATCTAAAGCTAATACATGAATTCAGAAAAATCGTAGGGTACAGATCAACACCCCAAATCAGTAGCATTTCTTTTCAAAATCAATGAACAATTGGAATTGAAATCATGAACAAATTTCCATTCATAATAGCAACTAAAATAACCAAATATTTAGGAATAAATCTATCCAATAATATAAAGAATTTCTACAAACAAAACTACGAAGCATTGCTAAAAGAAATCAAATAATACCTAAGTAATTGGAAGGATATTCCTTGCTCATGGATTGGATGACTAAATATCATAAAGATGTCAATACTACCTAAAGATACTTATAGATTCAATGTAATTCCAATAAGAATTCCAAAACACTTCCTTTGCAGAAATTGAACAGCCAATCGTCAAATTTCTATTGAATGGTAAGGGACCCTGAATATCTAAAACCATCTTGAAAAAGAAAAATGAAGTTGGAAAACTCACACTTTCTGTTCTTAAAACTTATTACAAAGCCACATTAATCAAAACAGCACAGTTCTGGCACAAGCATGAGCATATAGACAAATGTTATTGAAATGAATTCTCAGAAATCTACCCTCACATCTATGACCAACTGATTTTTAACAGAGGCAAAGACCACTCAATTAGGAATAAGTAGTATCTTAAATAAATGCTGCTGGGAGAAACTGAAAATGCATTTGTAAAAGAAAAAGAGGAGGACACCCCCTACTTCACACCTCATACAAAAATCATCTAAAAATGGCTCAAAGACCTAAATATTAGAGCAAGAACTGTCAAACACTAAGAAGAAAATATAAAGAAGCATCTTCAGGACTGTGTGTTAGGCAATGACTTCTTAGATTTTATATCCAAAACACAGCAATAAAAAAAAAAACAGATAATGAGACCTCATGAACATTAAAAATTTTGTTCTTCAAATGACTTTATCAAGAAAGTAAAATGACAATCTATAAAATTGGGGAGAAAATATTTGGAGATCATATATCCAAGAAAGATTTAATACCTAGAATATATAAAGACATCCTTAAACTTAACAACAAAATGGAAAACAACCCAATTTAAAAATGGGCAAATGATTTGAATAGACATTTCTTCAAAAAAGATACAGAAATTGCCAGAAAACACATGAAAAGGTGTTCAACACCATTTAGCCATTAGGGAAATGCAAATCAAAACCACAATGAGATACCATTTCACAATAGAATGGCTACTATTAAAACAGAAAATAACAAGTATTGGAAAGGTTATGGAGATATAGGAACATTCATTCACTTCTGGTGGGAATATAAAATGGTACTTTTCCTGTGGAAGACAGTTTGACAGTTCCTCAGATAACTAAGTTTAGAATTACCATATGACCTGGCCATCCCACTACTCAGTATATAACCCATAGAAAATGAAAGCAGGATCTTGAACAGAACATATATTTGCACATTGATGTTCATAGTGGAATTATTCACAATTGGCAAGAGATGGAAGTAACCCAAGAGTTCATCAACTAATAAATGGATAAAGAAATATGTGGTATATACATGCAATGGAACATTATTCATCCATAGAAAATGAATGAACTTCTGACACATGCAACGTATATGAAGCTTGAAAAAGTCCTGTTGGGTAAAATATACCAGATGCAAAAGGACAAATATTGAATGATATCACTGATAGGAAATAATTATAATAAGCAAAGGCTCAGTATCTAGAATATATGTTATTATGATTTGGGGTGGAGAAAAGTAATAGGAATTTAAGGCCTAAAATGTACAAATTTTTTATTTGGAATTATGGAGAAGTTTTGGTAATGGATAGTAGGGATGGTAGCACAACATTGTGAGCATAATTCACAGAACAGAAATGTATATCTGAATGTAGTTAAAAGCAGAAATGTTAGTTTGTGTGTATGGTACTAGAATAGAAATGTAAAAAATATATGGAAATGTACAAAATAAATGGTGAACTCTAAGTTAAACCATAGACTTTAGCTAATAGTACAATTATAAAAATGTGCTCTCAGTAATTGTAACAAATATATTACACCAATGCAGAGTGTTAATAATAGGGTAGTATATGGGAATCCTGTATTTTATGCATCATTGATTTTTCTGTAAACCCGCAATTTCTCTAATGAAAATAGATAGCATACTGTATGATCCCATTTATATGACATTCTTGATATCACAAAATAATCACAACAGAGGGCACATTAGTGATTACCATGTGGTAAAAATGTGATGAGGATAGGAGTTATGAAATTATTTAAAGGCAGCATGAAGGAGCCCTGTGGTATTGGGTGTATTCTCTATCTTGACTTTATCACTACCAGTATCTTGGTTTTAATATTGTACTAAGAATTATTTAAATGTTTTTGTTGGGGAGATTGAGTAAATAGTACATAGAATCTCTAAATTATTTCCTAAAACTGCATGTTAATGTATAATTATCTCAAAATAAAATGTTTAATTAAAAACAACAAAAAGTTAATTATTGAAATTTTCAAATACTTTTATCCAAAAGATATTTCTTAATTTGCCTTCAACTTTCATATCAATTGTAGTCAGAAGAGTCTCTTTACTAAAATATTGGTTTAAAGGATTATTAACAACACTTAAATATTATCATCATGAGCAAAATTTGCCTAACTGGTTGTTTTTCTTTGCAATTGCTTGAATAATTGTAAACTAGTAACATTTTTCATTATTTTTTCTGCATATGTGATTATTTTTGAGAATTGGAAATTCCTTCATTATGTTTCAAGGCCTGTGAGTATTCATTCTTCTATTCTTATTCTTTTTTTTCCCTTTTCTTTAATTTAGCACATTGCTATCAGCCTGCTTACTGATAGTGTAATTTGGGAAGTCCGAAATCTTTCTTTCATTCCATGATGTCTCTTTCTTTTTCAGTCCAAGCTGACAGTATTTCTCCTGGTCAAAAATTCTCAAGAACCTGTGAAAATTGCATAGAATTTACAGGGATTCACTCCATTAGGGCATAGCCAAATTCACAGATTTATGAATTTATGTATTTAATTTTAGCTTATCCATTAACTACTTCTGAGAGAGCCTTCAACTTCTTAGAGGCCCTCTATTTTATTTGAGGATATACATAAAAATATCCTTACTGATCTATAATTGAATTTGCTGATATTTTGATTTTGCTGTGATTCAAAAAAAGTGTAGTACAGCCACACCCTAAGGCTTTTATCTCTGCCACAATTTTGGCAGCTGTTTCTGAATTGTATACTTTTCTGTCTGCATAGAATGAAGTTTTACCGTATCATTGAGTTCTGTTTCTCTTCTGTTTAAAATCCCTTCCCTACATTTTACTTTCATCTTGCATTTTACTATAAGCAGTAAATAGAAACCTGAATGGAAATCTTCACTAAGTTTCCAAGTTAATCATATTTGAGTTCTGCTTCCCATATTAACTCTAGGACATTATTTTGCTAAGCTTCTGCCATTATATATCAAGGATCCCTCTACTTCCAAGATCCAGTAATACATTCCTCATTTCCTCCTCACCAGCAACATTCTTCAAGTCCAGATTTCCACAACGTGTTCACAATGCTTTACACTTTTTCTAAGATGACTGCTCCTCACTCACCTCTGAGCCATAACCAGCAGCAAATTCAATGTGTATATTTCTACTAAAAGTCTGTTCAAGGAAATCTAGGATTATCCTATCATGTTCCCAACCATTCTTCCAGCATCTGCTCACTGCCCAATTCTCAAGCCACTTCCATATTTTTAGGTATTTTTACAGTAGCACTCCACATCCAGGTGCCAAAATCTGTATTAGTTTTCTATCACTGTCCCAAGAAATTACCAAACTTTCCTCAGCTTTAAACAACATCCATTTATTTTTTCACAGGTCAGAACTCTGGCAAGGCACATTTGCATCCTCTCAGAAAGGTCTCTTAAGGCCAAAATCAAGTTGTCAGTGCATCAAATCCCCATCATGTTGAAAATCTCTGATATCCTTCTCTGCCTTCAACCCTAAATAAAACTGATTTGGCACATCCAGATAATCTCAGTATCTTAAAATTTGCTGCATTGGGTCTTTGATTACATATGTAAAATCCCTACTCAATAGTACCTAGTTTAGTGGTATATGATTAAATAACCAGAGGATGGGAAACTTAGGGGGAAGCAGGCTGCTACCACAGGAATAATATAAACTGTAAAATGTCCTCAGTTTGTAACTAAGCTTTTACTTTTGTTGGTGGTGGGATTTTATTATATTGTTTTTATTAATAAAGTTTATTAATAAATGGGCAAGGAAAAACATGAATGATACTTGAAACATTATATTTGATTAAGTAAACCAAAGAGAGAAGGATGAATATTGTATAATTTCACTAATACAAAATAATTAGAATAAGAAAATTCATAAAGTCAGAAACTAGAATACAGGTTAACAGGGGCTGGGTGGAGGTTGGGAGTGGGGATTTATGGTTAACCATTACAGAGTTTCTATTTGGGTTAATGGATAAGTTTGGTAATGAATGTTGTTGATGGTAATGCAACATTGTAAATGCAATTAACACCACCAAATTGAAAGTAGATAAAATGGGAAATTTTAGGTTCCATATATGCTACCAGAATTTAAAAAATAGGCATAGAACTATTTAATAAGATAGCTATAATAATATTTGTTCTTCAATAGTAGCAAATGTGCCACACCAATGCAAAATGTTAATAAGAGGGAAAATAGTGGTTTAGTTGCTATTATAAATGGGGAGGTTTATATGAGAATTCTGTAGTTCATCATGAACTGATAAAAATTGGTTCAGCATGATTTTTCTGTAAACCTATAACTGCTTTAATTAAAATACATAAAATATTAATGGATGATTTTAATTTCAATTTTGCTATGTACTTGAGTATGATTTTGTGTTCTTTGTTCAATTGACTACTAGCTATTAAATTATTAGTCATATTTTTATAAGATCATTTTATTCACAATTGGTCAGTTATTCCAATAACTTTGTATTAATTATCAATTTTTTAAAATCATTTTCAATGTTACCTTTAACTTTGTATAAGTATGTTACTAAATATAATTTTTTAAAGAAACTTTCTACAAAAAATAAGCACAGTATATCACAGTTACCCTATGTCTCAATTATTTTATCCATATAGATGAAAATTTTTAAATCTGTGATAGTTCTTGTCTTTTAATTATGTAGGATGATGGAAATCATTCACATTTAGACTGAAAACCATAAAACCTCCAAAGAGTAGTACAAAGTAACTACATACTAGCATAACACTAACATAATACAGTGGTGTTTGTGATTTGGGACTCCTCCTGGGAAGTTCAGGCCTTTGAGTTGAAGTTTCATACTGGATTTAATTTATTCAGGTAGTAGTCAGGCCTAACAAGGGAGGTTAATAGATTTTAAACTAAGAATAAGTTTGTATTTGCATAATATGTTATTTATATACAGACATGCAAACCAATTTCAAGATTTAACTAAAATCCTTTAGTCTCACCTGTTCACAAACACTCTGTAAAGATTCATCTAGGTAAATTTATTGAGGTAGAGAAATTGTGTCTACATGGTTAGAGTTCAATTTATTTTACACAATATGACAAATGTATTGAAATTTTAAACACTTGAGACTAGAAAAGGTGAATATCATATATCAAGTAATGAGCCATATTAGGAAAACAATTTTTTCTCACATTAAGTTACTATCCCAGCAATGTTAGTCTTCCTCCTTCTCTTAATTTAGGTTTCCATATAATAAATATGAACAACACAATAATACAGAAAGAAGAGTCTTTATCTTAAATACAGCCCCAAATAACAGAATAGTAACAATGATGACTAAGGTTAAGGAGTGAGGTTTTCCTAAAATTCAATCAATTGTAGTCCCAAGAAATCATTGAATATCATTTGATATATGAATACTCCATCTCAAATCTGATCAATTTAATGCACAGTCAAAATTATATTTAGTGAAAAATCAATAATTCCAATTTTATTGTCAGAAAAAGTGGAAATATGACTATTTTGAGAGTATACATATTTTTTATGATAAAGTTGTTATATGCCATACTTTAATCAAGGTATGCCATTAACATTTTGAATAATCTTATCAAGGTATCTACTTTTTCCAGTATTTATACAATATACATATTATTAACTCCTCCACTAGATTCCAGGATTGCGAAATGCTAACACAATTTTGTTTGTCTCTGGCAGTCACTGACTCTTTTAGTACTATTGCATCAAGTCAAAATTCTTATTTGAATTTTAGTATCAAGCAGCCTTAACCTTACCCATTCATACTCATTTGTCAGCATTTCTCTATTTGACAAATTTCCCAAGGTAAGACCTTTTTCACACTCTGTGGGATATCTTATTTGTCCAGCACTCCTCCATGATATCATTTCCCAATTTCATGTACACACAGATATATATAAGGTGGTCTAATATGAATTCTCCTCCAAAATTGAATAATTTTACCCATTACTCATTGTCTAGCATATAATGTAAATTCATTATTGTATATTGAAAGACTCATCTCCTATAGTAATTATCATAATTCTTTTCCTTTGTTAAATGGGTTTTGCTATTTTCTTCATCAATTTTTTGTGATTTATTTCTTACCTATAAATTGTTTCATTCTTGTCAGCCCAGGGATAAAATATAGGACTCCTTAGCATGACTGCACACACCAAGAAGAACATTTCAATGAAGTACCATTAATGTAATTAAATATCAGAGTATTAAACTGAATAAACTTACAACCTGGAAGACTGATAATTTTGCACTCAGACTGGTTATATATCTGGAAAACTATAGTTCTTTTGATAAGTGGACAATCTCACTTGAAAATTATGCAACAATCTCTCATAGATTGTCCTTGTGAATGATGAAATCTGATGTTGGTTAGATGATGTTTATTATCTCTGTGAAATTCAAAGCCATGTATTTTTCTCTTTTCTTCTGTTTAATGGATAAGGCCATGAAAATTTCATATCATCACCACCCTCCCCCCCCCCACATTCACTCATGACTTTTAAATATTTGTCAACTTCTTCCCTTAACTAAAAAAACATGAATACTGTCTTGGAAATGAGACTATCACACATAAATCAAGTGCTCAGAGGATATATAGCCATAGAAATTTGATAGAGCAACAATTATACTTAATTATATATTATAAGCAATTTGCCATTTGTGATCCCAGAGGCTGATAACATTAAAAACAGCAGTGTTTCTTGTAAATAATTTTATTAATGTATTTCCACATTATACAGTTGACCTATATGCTTAAATTTCAATACTTGAAAGCCAATCATGGAAGCTTAGATATTATTAACACTTCAATAATCACGCTTCTCTCCCATATCCCCATCTTCTTTTACTTGCATGATTATTTACATAATTTATGCTCTTACAGGCAAACATCTGAAAAATGTTGTTCCAAGGCAGAAAGTAAGGGAATTTCAAAGACCCTGAGGCTTTGTAAAGAAGAACATTCTTATGTTTATACTATTAACCAAATTGTTCATCCACCACTGAAGTCAGTATATTATACAAACTATACATACTGTAGATTATTTTCTAGTTTCTTTTCAATTGATATTTGCTTCCACAGACTACCCCTATCAGACAAAATAAACTTTATAAACCAGAAATGTTAATTACACTCTCTATATGACTCTAGAAATGCATCCATTTAATCTAAATTGTCCATCTTATTGGCATACAATTTTTCAAGATAATCTTTTATGATACTCTGTATTTCTGTGGGTCCAATGATGGTATCCCCTGTATAATTTCCATTTCTGATTTTACTTATTTGCATCTTTTCTCTTTTTTCATTATTAGTGTAGTTAAATGTTTGTCAATTGTATTAATCATCTCAAAGATGATTAATTCTTTCCAATGTTTTTCTGTTCTCAACTTCATTTGATTCTTCTCTATGCTTTGTTATTTCCTTTCTTCTGCTTGCTTTGGGATTAGTTTGTAGCACTTTTTATAGTTCCTCCAGGTCTTCAGTTTGATTTTTGCTCCTTTTTCATTTTTAGTATAGGCATTTAGGACTATAAATTTCCCTTTCATCACTGATTTAGTTTAATCCCATAAATTTTGATATATTCTGTCCTCATTTTCATTCTAGGTAGTAACTGATTTATCTGGCAATTTACTCCTTGCCCCAATGATTGTTTAAGATAATGTTGTTTAATTTCTATGTATTTGTGCCTATTCCAGTTATCCATTCTTTAGTGACTTTTAGCTTCATTCCATTGTGGTCAGAGAAAGTGCTTTGTAAAATTTCAATCTTTCTAAATTTGTTGAGACTTTCTCTATGACCTACCATATGGTCTCTTCTGTAGAATGATCCATAATCACATGAGAAGAATGTATATACTGCTGCCTTTGGGTGTAATGTTCTGTATAAGTCAAATTTGTCTAGTTGCTGTAATGTATTTTTCAAGGTCTCTGTTTCTTTATTGAACCTCCGTTGAGATGTTTGGTCTAATAGTGATAATGGTGTATTGAACTCCCCCACTATGATTGTAGAAGTAATTATGAGAACTCAATAGACCAATTACAAGTACTGAGAGTGAACTAGTCACCAAAAACCTATTAAACAAGAAAACCCAATATGGCTTCACAGGTGTATTCTACCACTCATTCTGGAACAAACTAATACAAATGCTGCTCAAAGTCTCCCAAAAAGGAGAAGTGGAGAGAATATTACCTAACTCATTTTATGATACCAGTATCCTCCTAATACCAAAGCCACATAAAAATGTTACAAGAATAGAAAACCACAGGCAAATCTCTTTTATGAACTTCGATGTAAAAGTCCTCAACAAAATTCTTGCTAACTGAATCCAACAAAATATCAATCAAAATATACAACATGATTGAGTGGGTTTTATCCTAGGTATGCAAGGATGGTTCAACATAGGAAGACCAATTAATGTAATACACCACATTAACAGGTTAAAGGGAAGAAAAAAACCATGGCCATCTTTGTTCATGCAGAAAATGCATTCAACAAAATACAGCATCATTTTTAGATTAAAAACAACCTCAAAATATATGATTAGAAGGAAACTTCCTCAACATTATAAAGATTATATGTGTGTGTGTATGTATACACACACATGTAACATCATACTCAATGGTGAAAGGCTAAAGACTTTCCTTCCAAGAGCTGGAAGGAGACAAGGATGTCCACTGTCAACACTCTTCATTTAACAATGTATTAAAATAAATTGCTTGAGCACTTAGTCAAGAAAAAGAAATTAAACATCCAAATTGGAAAGGAAGAATTAAAATTTTCAATATCTGCATACTTGCAGATGACATGTTCCTACTGCATAGAAAGCACAGAAAAATATGTGACAACAAATCTAGAGCTGATAAATGAGTACAATAATGTGGTGGGGTATAAGAGCAGCATGCAAAAATCAGTAGTGTTTCTATACACAAATAATGAGCAATCTAAAGAGAAAATCAAGGAAAAAATCCACTAATAATAGCAACAAATTGAATTAAATATTCAGGAATGAACTTAACTAAGGATGTAAAGGACTTGTACACAGAAAACTACACAACATTGCTAAAGGAAATCGAAGAAGACAATCCCCCAAGTTCAGGGGCAATAACTAGTGAAAAAGGATGGTCCATTGATGGGACCTTGATATTGATGATTATACTTATGAGCCTTTTGCTTTTGAATTTGCAACTTGGCCTAGTGTTGCACGGTGCCTAAAAGTTACCTGCTGAGGACCTCCTTGTTGCTCAAATGTGGCCTCTCTCTAAGACAAACTCAGCATGTGCATGCATTTCCTTCCCCCCAGCAAGGGACATGACTCCAGTGATGAGCTTCCCTGGCACTGAGGATAACTACCAAGCACTGGCTGAGGATACAAATGGAAAAAGACCTTGAATAAAAGGGGAAAAAAGTAAAGATAAATGAGTTTATATGGCTAAGAGACGTCAAAGTCAATTGGAAGAGGACTGTGTTTGTTTGAAAATACAATTGTGGGAGTGTTCTTTTACCAACTATTGAAGGGGAAATTCACTGGTGCAGTGTCAGTGGTGGGGAGATTTGTGGTGTAGGGTACATCTGCGACAAGCTTCTTTGGAATATGAATGATTTCTTTAGGTCATAGGGAATCTCAGTGGTTAGGTACACACACAATAACCAACAAAGTATTAAGTACCCATCTAGCAGAGTTTGGCTACATTCTCTAATAGAGTGGCAAGAATCTCT
Organism: Cabassous unicinctus; assembly: GCA_029593785.1. Classification (NCBI taxonomy): domain Eukaryota; kingdom Metazoa; phylum Chordata; class Mammalia; order Cingulata; family Chlamyphoridae; genus Cabassous; species Cabassous unicinctus. Next base: position 13,942 of record JAQZBX010024732.1, read on the forward strand.
AGAGTACATTGGCAATGCCTAATGAAGGGAAACAAATCCATATGCCAAACCTGTGATATTTAATGTTTGTTCTTACACACCCTATTCTTGCAAAATTGAAACTTGGGCCTAATTATATCTATTGCCTCCTTGGTACTCAAATATGGCCTCTCTCTATGCCAAACTTCCAAACCAAATGGTCCTTGATACATTTTGAGTTACTTTTTGTATAAGATGTAAGATAGTGATTCTCTTTCTTTCTTTTGATATGTCTATCCAGTTTTCCAAGCACCATATGCTGAATAGACTGTTCTGGCCAAGCTAGTTGGGCTTGAAAGCCTTGTTAAAAATCACTTGGTCATAGAAGTGTGGGTCTATTTCTGAGTTCTTGATTTTTTCCATTCATCAATTGTCTATCTTTATACCATGCTTTAAGTACCATGCTTTTTAAAATGTTTATTAACTTTATTTTAATTTTATTTCATTTTAGTACTATGGCTAAGCAATACACCTAAAGTCAGGAAGTGAGAGTCCTCCAAATTCATTCTTCATTTTTAAGACATTTTGGCTACTTGGGGACCCTTAAGCTTTAAAAGAAATTTGATAATTGGCTTTTCCATTTCTGCAAAAAAGGTAGTTGTCATTTTTGTTGAGAATGCATTGCATATGTAAATGACTTTGGGTAGAATTGATGTCTTAATGATATTTTGTCTTCCAGACCATGAACACAGAATGTCCTTCCATTTATTTAGGTCTTCTTTGGTTTTCTCTTAACACAGTTTTGTACAATTTTTTGAATGCAGGTCTTTTCTCTCCTTGTTTAAGTTTATTCCTAAATATTTGGCTCTTTTACTCACTATCATAAATGGATTTTTTCTCTCTCTCCTAATATTACTCATCAACAATGTTTAGAAACACTACTGATTTTTGCCTAATAGTCTTGTATCCTGTCAGTTGGCTGAACTCATCTCCTAGTTCTAATAGTTTTGTTTTAGATTTTTCTGGATTTTCTCAGTATAGGATCATAGCATCAGTTTTACATTTTCTATGTCTTATTTGGATGCTTTTTATTTATTTATATTGCCTAATTGCTCTAGCTAGTACTTCTAGCACAATATTAAATTTAAGAATGTTCTTCTATAAATTGTTAAGAATGTGGTGGTATATGGGAAAATTATAACTAATGTAACTTATCAAAGATAGTTAACAGTAATAGTGTAATATTTTCCATCAATGGCAAAGAAGATATTATATCAGATCTAAAAGTCAACTATACAGGGATATAAGGTAGTATGAGATATTCCTTTTTTAGTAAAGAAAAGGTTCTAAAATTGGTGGTGGTGATGACAACAGAAATCTGTGATAAAAATGAGAACTACTGAGTGTATACTTTGGATTTTACTAAACATTGGGCTGTATAACACAAGGAATATTGTTATGGAAAAGGAATGTGATTAGCAGGACAATTATGAGAATGTTCCTTCATGAATGATAAAAAAATATAATATTAATACAGGATGCTAATAATGGAAGGGTTGGGGGGAAATACACCAAATGTAAGGTATGGGCTATAGTTCACAGTATTAATAATATTTTGATGATGCTATGTTATAGTTTGTAGCAACCATTTCACAGCAATACAAGGGTGTTGTTGTTGGTGTGATATATGGGAGCCTAGTATGATATATGCATGTTTGATTTGTAAGTTCCCAACTTTTACTATAAACTATGTATATAGTCAAACTACATATATATGACTATAAACTATGTATGTTCATGTATGAATGATATACCTCTGTGGCCTTTATTGTACAAACAAACCCTCATGCTTGGTGATTTCTAAGCACTTCATGGAAGACTCTGGGGTGAAGCCACATGGATGGTAGGGTATGGAAATTGGAAAGATATGATGGCATAGGTAACAGAGGGTGTAAAAAAATTTCAACATTACAACACATTTTAGAAGTCAATAAAATGTTTTGAGGAGTGGAATGAAATAGCCATAGTAGTATGTCATAAGGTGTGGCTACTTCTGTGGAATCAGGCTGGATATGAGCAGAAGGACAACAGGATAATAACCATGAAAGCACTGAGGAAGTCCAAGGTAAAGATGGAAGCTTGGACTAGAAAGGTTGCTAGAGTTACTGAGAGTTAGAAAATTGCAGCTGATATTCCACATACAGATTGTATTAGTCAGCCAAAGGGGTGCTGATGCAAAACTACTAGAAATCTGTTGGCTTTTATAAAGGGTATTTATTTGGGGGTAGAAACTTACAGTCACCAGGCCATAAAGCATGAGTTACTTCCCTCACCAAAGTCTATTGTCACATGTTGGGGCAAGATGGCTGTCAGCATCTGTGAGCATTCAGGCTTCTTAAGTTCCTCTCTTCCTGGGGCTCCCATTATCTCTGGGCTCAGCTACTGTGCTCTATCCTCAAATCCAGCTGTACACTATCAGGTGACTGGCTCTATCTCTCTCCCTGGGGTTCTATCATGTAAAAGGAACCATCTCTATTCCTCTGTGTTCTTCTCCTCTGTGTTCACTTCCTGGACTCCAGCTTGAAACTCCCAACTCTGTCCTTTTCCATGTCTTTTCTCTGTGAGTCCTTGCCTACCAAGGTGTGGAGACTTATGGCTCAATCAAAGTCCTAATCATAATTTAATCAAGTAAAGTTGATGCTTCTGACAGACCAGTTTATAAACATAATCCAATAACTATTTTTGGAATTCATAAACAATATCAAGCTGCTACACTCCACCCTCTGAATTCCAAAAATACATTATAATATTTTTTAAAAACCTCCTTAATTCAGTACAATGGTAAATACAAAATCATATCACAGTTTAAAGAAATACAGTTTGTCTTGACGCAAAGTCCTACCCAACTGTAGACCTCTGAAACTTACAAAACAATTTATCTGCTTCCAAACACAACTGGACAGACAAAAGATAAACATTTTTGTTATCATAAGGAGAAATTTAGAAGGAAATATGAGTCATGAGTCCTTTAAAGTCCAATAAACCTACAGGGCATCCTCCATTCGATTTCAAAACCTGAGAGTCATTTTTAAGACAATAGTTTCTTCTCCCTGGGGCTTCATGAGGATCCACCCTTTTCACAGGCTTGCCCAATGGCCATTTTCTTGGTTCTGCCCACATCAAGTATCTGGGTTTTGACCAAGCTCTAGATCTCACCCTCCAAGAATGCTGGGGTGATTGTCACACTATACTCAAACTTTTGGTTAGAATCTGAACTCCCTTAGTACAGTGAAGTGAAGACAGCATCTTCCCTAACCTTTGACATCCATGCTCAACCCTCTCAGAGCAATGACTTGACCACCTGGTCTTCCCTAATCCATGGGGGCCAAGTCCACCCTTCTCAAAACTATAGGGTGATGACCTTAACCACACTAATCCTTGAGAAATATGCTCCACCCTCTTTGTATCTTGGGGTGGCAAGACTCTCCCAGAACATCAGTTGGGAATATCAACCCTTTTGAACAGCTGGGGCAAACTCACCCTCTCTGTACACATGGGTGTGGTGCCTCTCTTTGCCCAAGGTGATGTTTTAATTCCAGATCTCAGCTTCCATGGTTTGCCTCTTGAAGACATTTTCCCTTCAATCTCTTCTTTCTTGTCCCTTTTAGTCCAAGCTGACAGTGGATTTGTTCATACAGCTCTCTCAAAAAGCTTGTTGGTTTAGCATGCAAGAAGCAGAGGTCCAAGCCATCAGCAGCAATACTTTCCACAAATATTTCCTAGATATCTGCATCTTCAATCCTGATTTATAAGTTCCAAGTTTATTTAAATCCTCAAATGGGGCACTATCTTCTGGGGACTTGATTTCCAGAGGCTTGGAATTTCCAGAATCAGTTTCTGCTTTTTTTGTTCCCCAAAATCTCAGTCCTAAGTTTATCTCATTCATATAGCATTTTGCTATAAGCTGCAAGGCGGAGCCAAGCTGCATTCTCTGAGTTTACTTTGGAAAGTTCTTCAGCTAAATGCCCAGGATCACCATTGTCAAATTCTGCCTTCCATAGAACACCAAGAGTTAATCTTTCTAAATTCTCTGCAACTTTGAAACATGGATTGCCTTTCTTCCAGTTTCCAATAAGAGTTTCATCATTTACTTCTAAGGCCTCATAAAAAGTCACTTTAAAGTCCATATTACTATCTACAGTCTCTTCAAAGCACTGTAGGTCTTTTCTACCAAGCATCTCACAATTCCTCCAAAAAATACCCCTTACCATTTATAAAACATTTCTAGCATTTTGGTAATTGCAAAAGCAATTCTGTATTAGTCAACCAAAGGGGTGCTGAAGCAAAATACTTGAAATCTCTTGGCTTTTATAGAGGGTATTTATATTGTTGTGGAAGCTTACAGTCAACAGGCTATAAATCACATCTATTGCCACTTGTTGGGGCAAGATGGCTTCCAACATTTGCAAGGGTTCAGGTTTCTTGGATTCCTCTCTTCACAGGGTTCCTTTTCTCTGTGGGCTCTGCTGCTGTGCTCTCTCCTCAAGGCCAGCTGTAGAGTGTCAGTTAAATGGCACTGTCTCTCTCACTGGAGCTTCTACCATGTATAAGGAGCCATCTCTATTCCTCTGTGTTCTTCTCCTGTGTGTTCACTTCCTGGACTCCAGCTCAAAACTCCAAAATCTGTCCTTTGCCATGTCTTTTCTCTGTGAGTCCCTGCCTAACAAGGGGTGGGGAATTAATGTCCTTCTTATGTGGCACAATCAAAGTCCTAATCATAATTTAATCAATTCCAAGTAATACCTCTGACAGACCAGTTTACAAACATAATCCAATAACTATCCTTGGAATTCATAAACAATATCAAACTGCTACACAGGCCAAAAGAATTTTTAGATGATATGTGGATGAAATTAAAAACAATAGCTGAGACAAGGGTTTGGACTGAGCATGTGATAGGATGTTGTCTCTGTTTCCTGAGATGGAAAAGGGTGATCAAATTTGAATAGTGGAGAAATGCAGGAATTGGATTTTGTACATGCTATATTTGAGGCTCCTGTTAAATATTTAAGTGGAGTAAAGAATCAAATATTGAAATCTGTTTCAGGTGAGATGACAGAACTGCTATAATATATTTTCCTGCAATCATTTATTTCTTCAGGCAAAAAGACAGGTAGAAGCCTAGATAGGAGTAAATGTAGATAACAAAAAAGACCTGAAGAAGAAGGTGGCTGTTTGAATTAACCATGTTTTCTATATTCAACATCTATAGATGTCTTCAGGTGGCAAGCCCAGAAGTACAGCTAATTGTGACCCTAATTTCCTAAAATAACCCCCCCCCAATTGCCAGGGGACCACTTCCAAAAATGACTTACCAATCCAACCCAAGTAGAGTTTGCCTTGCCCCAAGAAAACCACAATAAAAGTCTCTAGGCATTTTGGGCACGCTCTCTATCTCCCCTTCTTGGCCAAATTGGTGCTTCTCCACATGGCCTTGAATAGGTGTGATATGATAGACTCTGGTAATATGGGAAATGTGAGCATAATTAATCTTTAAAACTCATCCAAGTCTCTCTCTTGATCTGCATTAGGCTTTACATACCTCTGACCTAGTAATGCAGTAAGACTGTCATATTTCAATTCTCTGAAGAGAAGGAACCAGTAATGGAGAGGAAGAAAGATAGCCAATATTGGATTGAGAATGTATTATTCAGGGTTCTCTGGGGAAACAGAATCAACAGGAGATATTTGTCAATAGCATGAGATTTTATAAGGGTTGCTCACATGACCATAGGGATGCACAAGTCTAGGTTCCACAGGAAGGCTGCAAACCAGGGGCTCCAATGAAAGTCCAAAGAAGCTCCTTGATGAGTTTCTGGGAGACAAAGGCTATCCAAAGACAAGCTGGAAAATTCTCTCTGAATGCTGAAATCACTTCCCATTTTGAGACATTCAACTGATTGGATACAGCATCACTCATTGCTGATGGCAATCTTGCTGATTGATGTAGGTGTAATCAGTTATCTATGCAGTAAACTCACTGGTGACTAAAGTACACAAATTGCCTTCTATTACAATTAGCCCAGTGCTTGCTTGACCAAACAACTGAGCATATTTAACTGGCCAAGTTGATACATTAGCCTAACCATCACAGGGTGAATCTAGGAGGACAAAATGCATGTGAATGTGTGTGTATGAAAATAAAATGGAAAAAAAACATGTTTTAAAGGATAATCTTCCTGTTGCCTTTATGATAGAAAGGGAAATGCATAATCAATGAAAGTGGGGAAATAAACAAACATTGGATGTTTGTATTTTCAGGAGCCTGGAGAGAGAAAGTGGGAAAGATGGACTTTCCACAACCTGCTGTGTCTTGTGGGTCAAATTTACAGATGATCAGATTTGGGTATGAAACTGACATCCAAATTTTGGGAGCTGCTGAAAACTGAGTTGCTTTACCTAATACATACAGAGAATTTAAGTGCTATGTTTTGCTCAAAATAGCCAGTTTTTTGGTTGTTTGTTTTTTAACCAGACATTATTTCATCATTCTATTTTTGTTTACTTGTTTATATTATTGGTTGTTTATCACTTATATATTATATATTAATTTTATTTATTTATAAGTTCTGAGTATTGTATTTGGTGAGAAAATGTTTAATATATTTGAAATTAAAATAATAGTGACTAATGATACGAAAGTCAAATGTTATTTTTAAGTATTCAGTTATTAGGAGTAGATATTGAATATTCTCTAGAACATCTTAAATTTAATAATTTTCACAGATTTAATTTACCTCCCTTAAAATAATGATGATGTATTTTAAATTTATTAAAGAAATGGTTAATTATAATTTAATTCTATCTTGTCTTTTTTTCATGAGAGGTAAAGCAACCAAGATAACTATATTAGAAAATCCCCTTCAGAGTAAAACGTGTGTGTGTGTGTGTGTGTGCTTGCATGCTTTAAATAAACATTGGGAAAGTATAACATCCTACAGAAAATGCACCAAACCATAAAGGTGAAAATACCCTGTACAATTTTAGAATAATAATGAATAAAGGTAGCTAAATAGATGTTCTTTTTATTAGTTCCATGAGTTTACATAATATATTTAGTTCATATTAAGGCAATCATTTAGTGTTTGTCCTTTTGTGCCTGGCTTGCTTCACTGAACTTAAGGTCTTCTAGGCTCTTTAATGTTGTCATATACTTCATGACTTCATTTCTTCTTACTGGTGCATACTATTATATCATGTATATAGACCACAAATTGTTTATCAAATCATCAGTTGATGCACACCTGGGTTGTTTTGAAATTTTGTCTATCATGAATAATGCTGCTATGAACATCTATGTGAAGATGTCTATACATGTCACTCCTCCCAGTTCTTCTGGGTATATGACTCATAATGGTATTGCTGGGTGACAAGGCAACCCTATATTCAACTTCTTTAAGGAACTGCCAAACAGTCTTCTACAGTGTCTGTCCCATTCTACATTCCTACCAATGGTGAATAAGCATCACTATCATTCAACATCCACTCCAACATTTACAATTTTCTGACATTAATAGTGTCCAGTTTAATAGGTGTGGAATGATATTTCACTGCAATTTTGATTTACATTTCCCTAATCACTTAGTGATGCTGAACATTTTTTCAAGTTTTTCTTCATTTGTATTTCTTCCTTGGACAACCATCTTTTCAAGTCTTTTGCCCATTTTTAATTGGATAGCTTTATCTTTTTAATTTTATGTTGTGGTATCTCTTTATATTTCATGGATATTAAACACCTATCAGATATGTCATTGCCAAATAGTTTCTCCCATGGTGTCAGCTACCTTTTCACCCTTTTGATAAAGTTCTTTAAGATACAAAAGTGTTTAATTTTAAGGAGGTCTCATTTATCTATTTTTTATTTTTTATTTTTATAAAGGGTATTTATTTGGGGTAGAAACTAACAATCAAAAGGCCATAAAAGGTAAGTTCCTCCCCTCACCAAAATCTGTTGCCATTAGTTGGAGCAAGATGGCTGCCAGTCTCTCTGAGGTTTCATCCTTCCTCTCCATTCTAAAGCTCCATGGTCCCAGCTTCTTCTGATCTCAGCTGTAGTCTGGAGGGCTCATTTCTCTCCCTGGGACTCATTTTTCTCCATGCTCAGCTGCTCTGCTGTCTCCACAAGATCAGCTGTAAACTTTCAGGCAAATGGCTCATCTGTCCCTGGGGCTCCAGTGTCAAAGACTAAACTCTCTGATTCTACTTCCATCTCCTTGTTTGAGCATCATGTTTTATAAATTTGTTTTTAAAGATACTTAGCTTTCATAAATGTCACACAAAAGATATAGGGATTCCCATACGCCCCACCTCCCAGACCTCCTACAACCTCCCACATAAACGTCCTTCCTTAGTGTGGTACATTAATTGCAATTGATAAACATATCCTGGGGTTTTGCCATTAAGTATGGAGCATAGTTCACATTGTAGACTGCACTCTCTTGCACACAGTTCTGCATGTTATATGATGATATAAAATGGTCTATATCTGTCATTGCAATGTCACTCAGGACAACTCTCAAGTCCCAAAAAAGCCCCAGCATTACAACTGCTTTTCCCTCACCCTTCCCCCAGAGCCTCCAGTGGCCACTGGCTCCACATCAATGTTGTAATTTCTTCCATTTCTTGAATCTCAGTATGTCTATAGTTGAATATCGGTAAGTCCACAGTTCCTCTCCCCATCCTTAGGAGTCTGGGAAGGTGATGTCCACTCCACCTCCAATTGAGAAGGGGCTTATATCCCATGGATAAGATGGATGGGATTACCTTGCCTGCAGCTGCAGACTCTCTCCATTCACTGGGATGGCCACTCTCCATCGCCATTTCCCCACCAGTTGTCCTGGGTGAGTCCAGTGAGCTGTAGAGTAGAAGTTGCTGCTCGACTGAGGTTCCAGGCCCAGATGGCACATGTACAGCCAAAAGACTCAAGTCTCTGGATGCACACCCACAAACTCCAGCACCAAGTATAGGTTTGAATAGAAGGGACAGATGAGACATGTGAAGGGAAGACATAGTTGAGTCAAACTCTGTCACTATCAGGAGCACAACCTCCAAAGCAGGGCCCACTGGCAAGGCACAAACTCCAGAACTATCACCCTGACATAGGACCTGGGTGTCTCCAGAGCCCTCAGGAGCCCCACTATTTGGGGTAACGTCCACTTTGGAATTCTATGAGATCCTAGTGAGATATGCATAACCGTTACCTCTGAGATGATCTCCTAACTCATTTTGAAGTCCCTTAGCCATATAAACTCATTTGTATTTACATTTTCCCCCTTTTACTCAAGGTCTTTTTCCAGTCACATTGCCAGTTGGTAGCAATCCCTCAGTACCAGGGAGTCTCATCCTTGGGAGTCATGTCCCACGCAGTTAGGAAGGCAATGCATTCACATGCTGTGTCTGGCTAAGAGAGAGACCACATCCGAGTAACAAGGAGGCTCTCAGGAGGCAACTCTTAGGCACCCCATAACAATAGGCTAAGTTTCAATTTCAAGAGCAAAGACTCATAAGGTTAGTCATCAATATCAAGGGCCCATCAGTGGAACATCCTCCTTCGCCAGTCACTGTCTCTGAACTTGGGGGACTGTTGCTGCTCCCTTAGACAGTGTGGCAGAGCTCTCCAGGATGGGAATTCAGTATTCTCTCATTTATTGAGTGATTCTCCACCTACTGTGACAATGCCCCATGATCATTTGAACATTTTTATATACCTTATATTTATGCTGAGGTTAACTTCCTCCCTTGCATCCCCCATCCCTGACACTGCACACCAACAATCCTCCCCCACCGCAGTTGTAACCCTTCTTTGATCCAAGGCATCTTCAAAGATGAAGCCATTAAATAGGTGTCTACAATTAATAGGAAAATGAATAATAATGATAAGTTTAAATGTAAGAGATAAAATAAAAAATATTATTTTATTTTTCCTTTTGTTACTCATGCTTTGGTTTTAAGTTTTAAGGAACTACAGCCTTCCAGAAGATCTTAAAGTTGTTTTCCAGGGAGTTTATATGGCAGTGCCTTTTATATTTAGGTCCCTCATTCATTTTGAATTAATTTTTGTATAAGGTGTGAGATCAGGGTCCCCTTTCTTCTGAATATAGCTATCCAGTTCTCCCAGCACCATTTGTTGAGTAGACTGTTCTGGCCCAGCACTGTGGACTTAAAAGCCTTGTCATTAATAACGTGACTGTAGAAGTGAGTGTCTATTTCAGAGTTCTTCTTTCAGTTCCATTGGTCAATCCACCTGTTTCTGTCAGTCCCATGCTGTTTTTTACCACTGTAGCAAAGAAATGCATTTTAAAGTCAGAAAATGAGAGCCTCCAACTTGGCTCTTATTTTTTAAGACATTTTTGGCTTTTAGGAATCAGTTACACATCCAAATAAATTAGATTATTGGCTTTTCTGTTTGTTTGTTTTTTTTTCAAAAATGGCTTTTGGGATTTTTATTGGGATGAATCAAATCTGTGAATGAGTTTCAGTAGAATTAACATCTTATCAATATTTAGTATTCCAACCTGTGAAGATGGAATGTACATCCATTGAAATAAATGAAATAAATCTTCAGTTTCTTTTAACAATGTTTTGTAATTTTCTGAATACAGATCCTTTATGTCCTGGGTTAAATTGATTCCTAAATATTTGATTGTTTCAGTCATTATTGTAAATGGAATTCTTTTTTAATTTCCCCGTCAGATTTCACATCAGTAGTGTATAGAAATGCTGTTGATTTTTGCATATTAATATTGTATCCCACCAATTGCTGAACTCCTCTATTAATTCTTGTAGCTTTTTTGTGGATTTTTCAGGATTTTCTAGATATAGACTCAAATCATCAGTGAATGCTGCAAGTATTTCTTCTTTTCTGATTTGGGCACCTTTAATTTCTTCATGTAGCCTCGTTGCTTTAGCTAGAATTTCTAGCACAATATCAAAAAGCTGTGGTGACAGTGGGCATCCTTGTCTTTTTCCTGATCTCAGCAGGAAAATGTTCAGTCTTTCTACATTGATTACAATGCTAACTGTAGATTTTTCATAAATGCTCTTTACATATTGAAAAAGCTTTTTTCTATTCCTATTTTTTGGAATATTTTATCAAGAAAGAGTCCTGTATTTTGCCAAATGCCTTCTCTGCATCAATTGATAGGATCCTGTGGTTTTTCTTTTTCAATTTATCATTGTGCTTTCTTACAATAATTGATTTTCTTGTGTTGAACCACTCTTGCACAGCTGGGATAACACCCACTTCACTGTGGTGTATAATTATTTTAATGTTGTTTTGAATTCAGTTTACAAGTATTTTGTTGAGGATTTTTGCCTCTATATTCATCAGAATTATTGGTCTATAATTTTCCTTTTTCAGAGTATCTTTCTCTGGTTTTTATGATGTTGGCATCATAGGATGAGTTTGGTATCCATCTTTCCTGTTCAATTTTTTTGAAGATAATGAGCAAGATTGGTATTAGATCATCTTTGAATTATCAATAGAATTCACCTGTGAAGCCATCTGGTCCTAGCCTTTTCATCTTTGTGAAGTTTTTGATGACTGTTTAATCTCTTCAGGTGTGATACATTTGTTGAGGTATTCTATTTCTTCTAGGGTCAGTGTAGTTGCTTGTTTTATTTCTAGGATTGTGTCCATCTCATTTACATTGTCTCATTTTTTGACATACAGTTCTTCAGAGTATTCTCTTATGAACACCTATTTTATGAGGTCAATGGAAATGTCCCCATCTCATTTCTGATTTTATTTATTTACATGTTCTCTTTTTCTCTGTCAGTCTAAGGGTTTATTGATTTTTGTTGATCTTCTCTAATAACCAACTTTTGGTTTTGTTAATTCTCTCAAAAATTTTTTTTAATTCTTGATTTCATTTATTTCTGCTGATATCTTTACTATTTCTTTCCTTCTGCTTTGTTTGGGATTAGTTAGCTGTTCTTTTTCTAGGACCTCCAGGTGTGCAGTTAGATCTTCAACTTAAGCTCTTCTTTTTTAATGTAAGCATTGAAGGCTATCTATTTCCCTCACAGCACTGCCTTTGTGGCATCCCAAAAGTTTTGATATGCTGTGTTCTCATTTTCATTCATCTCAAGATAATTGCTGAGTTCTCTTGCAATTTCCTCTTTGACCCACTGATTATTTCAGAGTGTGTTGTTTAATCTCTGTATATTCATGATTTTCCCTTTTTCATCCATTATTAATTTCCAACTTCATTCCATTATGATCAGAGAGTGTATTTTGTATAATTTCAAACTTTTTAGATTTACTGAGACTTGTCTTGTGACCGAACATATGGTCTACCTTGGAGAAGGATCCATGAGCACTTGAAAAGAAAATTTATCCTGCTGCTTTGGGCTGCAATGCTGTATAGATATCTCTTAGGGGTAGTTCATTTATTATATTCAAACTCTCTGTTTCTTTATTTATCCTTTGAGATAGTTCATGGACAACCTATTCTCACCCAGGACCTGGAAGTAAGTTTCTGATCAAAACCTGGCAGGAGAACAGACCTTACTCTCAATTAGAGCCAAAATGGAGGGGAACTTATTCTGTGGTTCTGATCACTCCCACAGTTGTTAAAGTTAAAGAGATTGCCAGCTGGGTGCACCTATCCCTAGTGAAGCCAGCTGTCCAAGGAAGGGCCAGCTTAACAAAAGCACCTGACAGGATGTATGAGTGCAGGTCATTGGATGGCCTGAAATACCTCTTCAAGAGACAAAGTTAAGTAGGGTCTTTGTCAAAGCCAGCTGTTCCCACTAACTCTAGCACAAATAGCTATTGCTAGGGCAAAGGCAAACAGGATATGCCTTAAGAAATATTGTCTGTTTTCATTTTCTGGTTTTCCTAAGGTTAATGCCTCTTGTCCCCCTCTTAGCTGTCTAAACATAAACACCACTATGGAAAACTGGGATTGGCAATTTATACCAAACCCCATTATCTATTACAGTCTCCCTAGAGCTAACTAACAGCATAGAATAAATTAGCTATGCCTTAGAAGCTCTTAGAGAGTAAAGGGATTTCTTGCTGCCATGGTACTGCAAAATTCCAGAGCCCTAAACATGCTAACAGCAGCACAGGTGATCATGCTTATTTCTCAAGGGAAAAAATGCTGTTTTTATATAAATCAGTTCAGAATAGTTCTAAACAGCATTCAAAACCTGCAAGATGAAGCCCATCAATTTCAGGAGACAGCAGCCTCGGAAAGCACCTGGACTTTCTTATTCTCATAGTCCAGTATGTCATAGTTGGCCCCCCATTTAGGCCCACTTACCACCATCTTCTTTCCCTTTTAGTGGGACCATGTATCTTCCAAATTCTAACAAAGTTTACTTCTTTCAGAATCAATGCCTTCCTAAACAAGTTATTAGTCACATGGGGATTTCAGTCAGTTCCAACTACAGTGTCTTCTGTGACCCATATTCCCTCAACATTGATAGACTATCCAGAGAGGTTTACACTCTGTAAGGCCGGGACTACTGACCTAACCAGCAGGAAGTAACTACAGAAGAATGATCATTGCCCCTCAGCATCCACTTAAGAATAAGGACATGAACTCTCTGAGGGGAGAGTTGAGGCAGGTTAATTCAGGGTAATGGAGGAGAAGATGAGCCACAACATGGCTGACAGACCCCCTGGCTGGGAGACAACATGGCTGCAAACATCACTAGGACCTTCAGTGTAACCTCGATATCCCAGTTTCTCTTACTGGAACATTATCTTGACCCTGGATATTGGTTAACCAATAACAGCTGGGGCCCATTGTCTTATCATTGGGAAGGAGGAAGAATAATTAACAGCTTAAAAGGTAATCACATGAGGCACAGATTTCTCTCTCTGCCTAGAGCAGCTCACATGAAATCTTGGTGTTTATTTCTGCCTTTCTCTCCCATTTCTAAGCAAGCTCTGTTCTTACCCATATTCCCAAATAAATTCCTTTTACTGGCCTGGCTAAACTGGAATGTTCATAGATTCTTTTGTTCATCATAACCAAGAACCTAGAGGAATCCAATTCTTCTCCATCTTCATTACTATTAATGTAATTACTTATTTACTTAAACTTAATCTCCTCTCTGTCTCTATCTCTTTCTCTTCTTCCTTTTCTCTCAATATAAAATAATTTCAGAATAACATTAACAATATTATTATGAACATAAGGAAATGAGAAAAATTTTAGATAATGTTAATGGTTCCAATTCACCAGGGAGTTACAATTAAATGACTGTTTTAAAATTTCTTGTTATTATTTTTCTATTATCTATTTCATTTGTGTCCACTCTAATTATTATTTCCCTTGTTCTTCTTTTCCTATTCTTTCTATTTCCTTTTGTAAGTTTGAAGGTTAGGTTATTGATTTGACATCACTCTTTTTCTTTTTTTATCATAGAAGTTCATAGCTGTACATTTCTCTCTAAGCATTGTTTTGGTAGCATCCGGTAGGTTTTAACATTCTGTATTTTCATTTTATTTCATCTATAATAGTTTCTAATTTCCCTTATGATTTCTTTTTTGACTCATTGGTTATTTAAGAGTGTGTTCTTTGATTTCAACATAATTGTGTTGCTGGATTTTATCTGGGTTCCTGGCTATGTTACATCATTGAATTTGAGTGCATTTAAGTTTAGTTAGGCCAGTAGCTATTAAGAAAGTGAGACAAGAGAAAGAAAATAACAGATTATGGATCCCACTTATACTTGAATGCTGGTCCAGGCAAATAGAGGAAAAATGGGCAAAAAAGGGTAAAAAGAGTAAAAAGGACTGATTTATAGACTACAAGTACATATTACAGATTACAAGTCCCCAGGTCTATTTATATGCAGGTCCAGGCCAGGTGAGAAATGTCAAAAACAGGGCAAAACATAAAAAGAGGGTTGATTTAACTTATGTGTTTGCTTTTTGGACCATTTTTTACCCCTTTTCTTGTTAGTGCTTGGGGGAAGAGCCTCAGCTGTTTGCAATTTTGATTGGTTATCCCACCCATCAATTGCCCAGGGGCCCAATGACAGCACCCCTTGATCATAGCTGTGGCTTTTTCTTGATTCTTAGAAAATCCTGTTCTGAATGGGGGTTCTCATAGGGTTCTTCCAGCAGCCATTTTGTGGGGTCCCCATGGCCATGTTTTTCACAGCCATGTTTTTTGGCCAGGTCTAAGATTAATATTTTATTTCCTAATCTAGCCTGCCTCAATTGTAAATTTTCCAATTTTCCTTCTGTTTCTTATTTCTAAATTAATTGCATTGTGGTTTAAGAACATTTTTTGTATGATTTCAATTTAAAAAACCAAATATATTGAGGCATGCTTTTAGCCTTCCAATTGGTCTATCATGGAGACTGTTCCATGTTACTTGAGAAGAAACAAGTAACAAGTTGATGTTGTTTGGTGGAATGTTCTATAAATATCTTTTAGATTAGTTGAATTTTAGTTTTGTTCAAATCTTCTATTTTCTTGTTAATCTTATACCTAATTCTTCTATCTGTCCTTAAAAGTGGGGTAATGAAGTTGCCAACTATTCTTGTTCACTTTTCTATTCTCCCTTCAATTCTGGCTGTTTTTTTTTTTTTTTTCTTCATAAATTTGGGGGCTCTGCATTTAGGTTAATATATGTTTATAATTGTTATATCTTCCTGAGAGATTGACACATATCATTATAAAACATTTATATCTCTACTAATATAGTTTTTTAAGCACATTTTTTGACAATAGTAAAACAACTCCAGCTGTTTGTATGTTGTATCTTTATTTTATCATTTTATTTCCAACCCATTTGTATCTTTGAATATAAAGTGTATTTACTGTAGACAGCACATAATTTGATCATGTTTTTTAATCTCTGTCTTTGGTTTGTAGTGTTCACATTTTATGTTATTATTGATATTGTGGATTCCATTTCCTAATTTACATTTTCATTTCTAAATGTCTCATGTAATTTTTGCTCTTAGTCCCTCCATTACCACCTTATTTACAAGTAAATAGATATTTCATAGTGTACAATTTTAATATCCATGCATTTCTTTTACTACAT
>JAQZBX010024733.1:0-29976 GCA_029593785.1 Cabassous unicinctus
CTTTCTTTCTTTCTTTCTTTTCTTTCTTTCTTTCTTTCTTTCTTTCTTTCTTTCTTTCACAGTGTTTGATAAGTGCCCGCTGTGTACCATGCTGTGGTTATAGAGTGTTTCATAGACATCACCCCTGCCTTCATGGAGCTTACAGTCTAGTAAGAGATATGAGCCTTAAAGAAATAATTACACATATGGATACAAATTTACAAACTACGATAAATGCTATGAAGGAAGGAAATGGGATTAGCAGGAAGACATAATTTTTATAGGGGAATTTGTCAGGAAAACATTGAAATATAATTTAATTCAATAGAAATTTAAAGTGTTATAAAAAACAAAAGGAAAGGAAAGGAAAATGCATAATCATATGAGTTCCAGTTTGGTTAGTTCCCAAAAAAGTAAAGTTTTTAGGGAGGTAGCTAAAACAGCCATGCTTATACACGAGTTGCAGATCTAAATCACGTTACCCTGACTTAAGAAGAAAACCTAATGATGGTTAGCAATTAAAAATTTTAATGAAGTTCTCAAATACAGCCCCACAACCCTGATTGTACATATCTTCAAAGTAATTCATTTAATAGCCATCATGGCAGTGTCATAGTCTTTGAAACCATCTGCAAAAAAGTATCTATTAAAAACCTTATGTAATAAGGACTTCTAAATACATAAATTCTGAGGCTTATTTTGTATGATACTATATTCTTGCCCCTAAAAAATTAGACCAGACTGAAAACTGAATAGGAAATTTTATTTATTTTTCCCTACTTTCCTTCTGCCTATCTAAATGGACTGTGCCTCTCTTTTTTAATCTGGAAAGAAAATAAAGCAGAGCAAAGATAACATTCCTGGGGCTCATAAAACTCCCTGAGGCAATTATAGGCCAGGAAGAGAAGGTTCCTCTTTGACTCCCCTTAGCTCTCTTAAAGCTAAAGCAGGGGATTGAGCCATACTGCAAGGCTAGCAGAAAGTACAGTGAACTGTTACATGTTACAGCACATTGCAGGGAAAAGCAAGTGATCCAAAGAAGAAAGGCTTCCCAGAGAAGGGGGGAAGAAAGAGAGAAAGAGTGATCCAAACAGAGTGGGCAGCTGTATGCAAGGCAAAAACTTCAAAACCTTGTCTTGAGCTGACCATGAAAAGGAAACCTTTCATTCATTCAAAAAGATTAACTGAGTTCCTTGATTATGGCAAGCACTGTGCTCTGCCCAGGAGCACGAGAGGCAAGGCACAGTCCCTACTCTCAGAGTTTATGCTCTTCAATCCTCCTTCCTGAACTTCATGGTAGCTTACTCAGAACACCTAAAAACTATGATAACACCTCACCCCTCCAGAGCTAAGATAGCCACCCTACCATCTAGGCCGCCATTTTATAACCAAGAAGTAAGCAACAATGACCTCCAATAGGCCCAAAACAAAAAAGATACAAAGTCCAGGTGCTGACCTGCCTGTGCTGTCCTCACTGCAGAGCCCTTGCTCCCACTCAGATCTCACTTACCTTTAGTTTACTCACAACTCCACTGAGCTCATTCATCCATTTGCCAAGACCACAGCAGATGAGAGGCATCACATTAGAAGAGAAAGAAGAATTGTTGTAGAAGTGTGTTGAGGCTGTTGGCAGCATTGAGCAGGGAAGGTGACTGGAAAAACTGAGAACAGAAAAAAAAAACAAAACACACAATATAAGTCAAGATGTCAGAATGGTATGTTTCTTCTGGAGGCTCTAGAAGAGAATCCATTCTCTTGCCTTTTCCAACTTCTAGGTGCTGCCTGCATTTCTTGGCTCATGGTTCCTTTCTCCATCTTCAAACACAACAGCGTAGCATCTTCCAGTCTCTCTGACTCTGACCCTCCTGCTTTCCTTTTATAACAACCCTTGTGATTACTCTGGGTGCACCCGGCCCATCTAGGATAATCTCCCCAACCCAAGATCCTTAACTTAATCACATCTGCAAAGTCCCTTCTGCAGATGACATATTTACAGGTTCTGGGGTTTAGGACATGGGCATCTTTGGAATGGCCTTTTTTTTTCTGCCTACCATACCCATGAGGAAGGTGGTATTATTATTATTATTATTATTATTATTATTATCCCACTTTACAATTGGGAAAACTGAGTCTCTGAGAGGTTAAGTATCATGTCAGACCCTGGCCTTTCAGCCTCCAATGCCCAACATAATGCACTGTGATGCTAAAATTAGAACATTGTATTTGCACTCAAGGAAAGAGAGCGGAAAACTTTCCTAAACCTTTCTGCTAGGTATCTGGAAGCATCTTGTCAAACTGAAGCAGCACCATAGAGCTGCATCATGTGTTCATCCTGAAATCTCAGCCAGAAATAGGACTCTCATACTATCAAAGAGTCAAAGGGGTTTGTTTGTTTGTTTGTTTGTTTTAAAAAAAAAAAAAAAAAAGAACAACGTTTCTGCTTTAAGAAGATGATGTGGAAGTGGTTGTCATTTCTAGCATAATATCCTTTCCCCCAAGCTCCTCCTCATGTCCTGTGCCTATTTTCACGTCTCTGCATTTCCTCTAGCTTCCCTACCTCCTGAGCCAGCTAGCTAACCTAGAGAGGCCCTTCTACTCAATTGATATCAATAGAGTACTGTTGGGTGGCAGTGAGGGGAAGAAAAAGAAATTTCTGAGCCAAGGCTTTGCAGACCCTGAAAGCCAGTACCACATGAGGACCTTGAGCCCTTGCTTATGTTGAAATCACGGAATTATTTATTTGTAGACTCTCCCCTGTGTCACCTGTGTTGGAAAAGTGGGGAGAAGGTAATCAGTGGTAATTAAAGAATCAGGCTTTAGATAAGGCTATAAACTCCCACACTTCCAGCAAATAGGTACCCAGGGCATTGAAGAGAATACTGCTCTTAAGCATCCTCCTATCCACAGTAGCCATCTCCACAACCCTTTTCAGAATTGCTTTCTCTACTGGCATTAAATGGGTTCAGATTCTTGGAATTGCACCTTAGCCATTGCTTTCTAAAAAGGTGGCATAGAAGGTGTTGTTCATAAAGATTAAAATGCCTTTTTCACCCATTAGACCCTCAGCATCACACTGCCCCCTTCCAACATGTTATCTCCTTCCCCCAGGCTTCAAAGAAAATCTTTCAGAGAATATTTACTTGGGCAGGGAGTATACAGACTTATGCTTGCATGTCTGTGAATGCCAAATGTCCCCAGATGTGTCTTTTACTGCCCAAAATCTCTTTACAGATATTTTCTAGTGATTTTGGTACTGCACAAGTACTTCAGTCTTTAACCCTGACATACTGAGAACCCCAAAGAATTTGTAATTTGTGAGGGAAAAAGAACAGCAATAGGGAACACCTCCTGCCCTAAGGGCCAAAATTCAAAATGAGCCATGTGGTGATGTGTTCCTCTTGCAATCCTTAACAACAATGCTTTGAAATACTCTATTTTAAAAAGAAGATTCATCCTTTAAAAGGTGCTGGTTTGAGGGGAATGATATTGGGTCACCTACACAAACCCTGTTTACTCCTGAGACCGTTGGTTATGTGCCCCATAGCCTGTGGCATAACCGTACATTTTATACATTTCCAGGGCACAAAACATTGGCAATGACATTGTCATCCCCCAAGTTTTATCCAGCAGGAATTGACCCTACCTGGGTCCCCATCCTGTCCCACCACAGTCACTCATCCAGTGCAACTGGGATGTGTCCCTTACCCTGTCTGGAGTTCAGTTTTCTCATCGCTAAAACTAAGGACTTAGAGCAGATGACCTCTAAATTCCTTCCAGTTAGAACCCTCTGATTTTCCTTTGAGGCTTCTCTCTTCAAAATTACCAGTGAAAGCTGTTAAACATTTCAGGAAATGCTATGAGCAGGCAGTAGATACCTCCTCTCTCCTCCAAGAGACTTGATGGGTCTTAAAGATCTGCCTGTGGCATTGAAAATTCAGCACAAATAGGAATTGGTTGATCAAGGCTCATATAAGGAAAATATATGATCCACTGAGGATTTTGTTTTTTATGTCTCTCTCTGATTTGCGTATTCTGACCAAGAGCATCGGTGCCTCCCCCAAAATGATTTAATAGAAGAATGCCAGATTTGGGTAAGTTTTGCAAAGTCCAAAGTGAGAGGCATAATGACAGGTTTCAGAGCCCAGAAAAGAGAGTTCCTTTTAGTTTTGACAACATGCATGATATCCCCTGGAATTTCCTGAAATTTTCCATAGGAATGAATTGGATCCAGAACCCTATTTTTCGCTGTGGGGAGTGGGCTTTGCGGTTGACACTCTGGGGATCAGTTTAGTCCCCTGGCATCCTCTGTCTCTATTTGTAATGTAGGTATTTTGTGTTCTTCCACTGATAGTTCCAAATAAATAATGCCATGGCATTCTAAATTGGAGTGGAGGATTTGATGAAGTGTGTAACTGTCCCCAGGGTGACAAGAGGCTGTTTCATTGCTTCTTTTAAAAGGAGGTTTTCAAAACAGATTCGGTTCTAACTTCTCAACTGCAATTAATGCCACACTTAAGAAAGCTTAAAATAACACTCTTTGTTGTAAATTATGTACCAGTTGGACATAATTGTGACATTGGTTGCTTATTAGACCGTTTAAGGAAACTCAGCCTCCTTCTTCATTCATTTCTTTGTCTCTTTTAAAATCTTCCCAACAAAAGCAAATTATCTTACAGCTGGTTTATAATAGAAATGAAACTCATCTTTCACACCCCTTGTGCAATTCTTAGTGACATATCTTGCTTTACTGTGCTCTGAAATATAACCATCTTGTTGGACCAGGTCCCAAGGGCTGTTTAAATTATGAAGCTGTTCATTACCAGATAAGGAAACAACCAACACTTCTACCAGGACCCAGAGGAGGAAGCTGGATTAGCATATACTCTCCTAAGGAACAGCTGTCCGCTTGCTTTTCCTCTTTGAATTCCAAAAAGAATAAATAACACCTCAAAGATTGTACTTTACATCTTCAAAATATTCTACATCCTCAAAAGTCTTTATTACTGTGTATATGTTTGAACCAGTCAAGAAATTCCACCCCCAGAAGTGTAAAAACCAAATTCTAAAAGATACAGATTTTCTCTGAATTATTAGTTTTCTTATGGTCAGACCCCTACCCACTTTGTGTTTCCCAACAGCTCACATTCATTCTAATACAAAGTCTGACACATGGTAGGTGTTCAATAAATGCTGGCGAAGTGAACAAATAAAGCAAATATACAGTCAGCCAAATAGGAGTACACCACCTACATAGTAGTTTTTTTCCTCTTCAAACCCAAAAGTCAGTAAACAGTATGTGCAGTCCCACCAGCCAATCTTTTGCTTTGGTAGTTCTTGATTGCTTCTTCTATGTGGAAGCCTCTGCCATGGTCTAGGTCCAACTCCAGAACCCAGCTAACCTCTGGCAGGATGGGAAAGAAGTCTAGGCAAGAGTGAAAGGATAATTATGATCATCGCTAGAGTCAATAGCAAGCACGTTTTGACACATTGCCATTATGAACATAGTCCCCATCCTAGGGCTTTAGATATGCCTCGCGTCACCACACCAGGATTCAGTCACTATATACTGTGTTCCATTCCTCTTTCCTGCCAAATGCTTCCATGCAGCAAAGCTCTTCAGCCAGATAGGATCATTGCATGTGATGAAACATGATGAGAAATTAAAAGTCTCTTAGGCAGCTACTCGTTTTTCTCTAGGGATCTATAAGTTAAGAATTAATAATAATAATCAACCTGGATAATAGCTGTGATCTGAATTATAACTTCGTATAAGGTATTCTGAGAAAACAGTAACTCATCGTCTCAGAACAGAGACGACGCCCCTCTTTATCTTGGCTAGTAAGATATTAAAGGCTGAGAAGCCTTTTCCATATCTCAATATCTCAATAGTTGTGTTTCAAAGAGGAGGTGAGGAAACAGGGCATACATCCTTCCTGCGCTCATGGTATGACATGGAATATACACTTAGAGAGTTGATTGTGATTTGCCTAAACCAAGGAGTGGCAATACTATTCTCAGTATTGTCCTATTGTCTTGGGTCTATGCCTTTGAACATATCCAGAACTAGAAGAGTGAGGGATTTGAAATCACTCATCACAGAGGATTTCATCTGGAAGCTTGATGGTTGCTCCTCAGAAGTTATCGAGACAAATCTCTTCCCTCTAAGACTCTTGCAATCTAAGATAATACAGTTTCATAGATGACCTATACGTATGCCACTGGCAAATGTTTACACAACATGCCCATGGGGATGGGTATAAGGGGAGAATTACTTGTTTAGTCTGGCTGGGATCAGGTGGAAAGTGCTCTCGCTCTCTCGTAATTCGTTTCGAAAGTTTTCATGACGAGGTAGGATTTATTTTTAGGCACTGCTTAGAGAATATGGGGTAAGAGCCCAGCTGGTAAGAGGTGGGAGGTCACAGGGGGAGAAAACTCAGTGGTTGGATAATGTGGATATTAAATAAGCTTGCCTGATAGAGGGCATAGTTCAAGAATGAGAGGAGTCGAGAAAAACTGGATCATCAATAAACAATGGAGCCATTTAAAAGGATAGGTAAAATAATAACCATTTTAGTGTCAACTTATTAATCCCATGAATAACCATAGCTACCCTCAACCCCCACCCCACAAAGTGGTACCATCGCCGGCTGTAAGTTCTTCTTCCTGGTGCTGAGAATAGAAAAGGTGAGTACAATTCATGATGGGATTGTGTGTGCTCCCCAAGGTCTGGATTCAGTTCACATCTCCTTCACTGGTTTTTTAGATGATTGCTTGGGGGCGGGGTGGGGCGGCAGGGAAGGGAAGGGGTGTCAATACATTTTGAAATTCATCTTATCATGTCCTTTCCCTTAATTTTTAAAGCAATGAGAATTTTCAATATAATGAATTGCCACTGCCTGGTTAAAAATGGACTTCCAAGCAAATTCTTGTTAATAAAATATCTTTTACTGATGTAAAACTGTAAATGCCTTTTCCCCCTAAAAGAACCCCATGTCAGTTTATGGTGCATAGTTGCTGTATTTGAATTTTTCCATTAAACTAAAAGGCTAATTCCCTCTAAAGATGATTATAACATAAATCATTTCTGTCTTAAGAATTGATCAGATACATCTCAAATCACCCAAACCATGTGAAGTATAGATAGAAGAAAACATGAATGTAATTAACAGGAACACAACGTCTTAGACTCCATAAATAGCAACTCCTTTTCTCTGAGATCTTGTTTGTGTGTTTTCTTTAAAACAAAGGAAAAAAATCTGCTCCTAAGGTTAAATTAAAGACTGAAAACCTAAATTTAATATTGGAAGTTCAAAAATTAAAATGAGGCTGAATCTTTGTCATATTAAATTAAAACCCACCAATGGCCTTGTTTTAATCTCTTCAAGTAGGATCATGTTTTGCTCTCCTATACTCCAAATAATTTTCTTGGGCACACACAGAGTAGCATTTTGATAGGATAAGGTGTGTGCTTATCAAAGAGGAGCATGCTAACAGACTCAAACCTGAAAAGTATTCCCAGGAACACCCTCTTGCCACCAGAGTTATTTTTCAATGAGAAGAAAGTACCTTGGTGGGATTTGGACTTGGAAATTTACCATCATACCTTCTGTATTTCCTAAATTAATGTTACTATCAAACTGAATTTTAAGAAAAATTTTAATGTTGGTGAAAGATCCATCTCTGACCATACCACCATGATGAATAGAATCAGTTGTTGTATGACAAAAGAGAAAGGAGTGACTTTAGTAATTAGAGAAACTAATTCACAAGCAAGATTAAGTAATTAATAAGACCTTACTCTGACATAATAATCTTCATGCCAAACCCTACTCTCTGAAACACATTTTGCCACCAATGCTCCTCACTACTTTCCACAATCTGTTTATTATTAGAAAAGCAGAGATGTTCAAATGACATCCCTAGGGTCCAATGATAATTCAGAAACAAAGGTAAGGCTCTTTGCCTGCCTGCTTTTTCAGCCCCGTCTTCCTTAGGCCACCCTGCGTTTCCTCTTCTACTCAAAGAGCAAGGCTTGAATGTGCTAGTACAGCAAACTATCTCTTTGATTTAGAAATCCTTATTAGGAGAGAAAGGAGAACATATGGAACAGCAAATAGTTTGTAAAAGTCATCATCTCCTAAATAGAAACCCTTTAAGAATCCATTGTTGCGCAGGTCGTCATTTCCAGTGTAACTAAAGGGGGTAAAGAATCTCCTCATCAGTGGATAAAAATTTACCTCTCAAGTTTCCAAATTCAACTCTAAAACTATTTCATGTAAGTAAAAGCAAGTCTTCCAAAATGCTTTTTCTAACCACTTGTAAGGGGGGCACGGGGTGGGGGAAAGAAGCCGGTTTCCTGTAAGCCTGCGATGTTTGTGGTGTTCTTCCGTCGTGGGTCCTGACCTGTCCTCCCCGCTCCTACAGCCTCGAGCTCTCTCGGTTTTATAAATGCCTTGGGGCACCCTGCGGGATGGATGAGGCTTTGTGCAGATGCACTGCTAAGGCAGATCTTGGGGAGCAGCACAGGGGCAGGTCGCAAATTTCTGATCTCTAGTTTGCATTGATCTTACATTTAGACACAGATTCAGAAGAACAGACCCTCCCTTTTCCAGTGCCTTTGGAGAGATTGCCGCTCCGTAGAATGAGTCCTTTCTCCTCTACCCTTAATCTACAACCCAGCTTCCCCGGGAGATCCTACTTTGATTTCCGATCCTCACCCCAGCAGCTGAGCTTGCATTCCTCTTTACAGTCTCTCAATGC
Source organism: Cabassous unicinctus (assembly GCA_029593785.1). Classification (NCBI taxonomy): domain Eukaryota; kingdom Metazoa; phylum Chordata; class Mammalia; order Cingulata; family Chlamyphoridae; genus Cabassous; species Cabassous unicinctus. The sequence continues at coordinate 8,740 of JAQZBX010024733.1, forward strand.
ACCGGGTGAGCTGAGCTCGTCTGATCTTTCCTCTTGATCTCTGTGCCTTGAAGGCATCTCTGAAATACCTGTTTTGTTCTTGCCATTCATGTGCGTGGTGAGGGGGTGGGCTAGTCTCTCTGTGTCTGTGGCCTGCTTCCTATACAAGGAGCATTTGGATGATGGAGCTTTGTGGCGTTCTTGTTTGTGTGGTGTAACAACCAACCATTGAGCCGTGGTCAATGTACAATGGCATTGGAAAGTGACGAGTGAAGCTGTTCTTTTTGCACAAGCTGGTACTCCATGGAGATCCTGTTCTGTGATCCCATGCAGTGTCAAAGCACGGCATAGGTGCTGGCTAAGTGGCAGCAGTTTGGAGGTTTGCAACCCTGCTGTATCCAGGAAACCAGCTGTGTCTGGGAGACTGGATCAGTGCATCCAGCCTGGAGTGGTCTGATTAAACATAGACTCAAGAGATCTTTAATGAAAAAATAAAGTAAAAACAAACCAGCAGCAGAGTGTGCCCGACAAAGCAGGCAAACCAGAGAGCAAAAAGTGAAAGCATGCTCTGCAAAAGCCTGTGCTCACTGGTAGGACAGTCGGGCTCAAGGCTGATTATTTTTTCCTAGCAAAGAGAAGGGAATACCACTAGCTGAATTAGAAACCCTTAACTCACCTAATGCCCAAAGTAATCGAAAAGTCTGGCCTTCCCGAAATTTCCACAGCCAAACAGGTTGTGGCAGGGCTTTAAGCTGATTTTGGGGAAGCTGGGCTTATGTTACTTCGTAGTAAACTCTGTCTAGCAAATAGAAAATTAAAATATCTAAGATGCAGTCATATTTGATCTCTTCAGGACTATATTGTAATCATGGATACACATGATGCACGTTTCACATTTCCAAAGATTTCTTTTGTTTTGTTGTTTATTCTTTTTGCTCATCCCACATCTTGGAATGAAGAAGGCCACAGCATGATGGTGCAAAAAGGATGCAGGGACTTCAAGCTCTCTTTAAAATGACATTTTTCCTTTGTGCTTTTAAGTTTCTTGTTTTTCTGTGCACTACTTGGCTTTCAAACATGCTTTGTTATGGAACTTTTAAAAATTGTGTCTAATGTATTAAAATATTGTTATAGTCTTTGTAATGTGTATTGTCTAAAGAATAAAGTGAAATGTGGGTTTGGAGATATTTGATGGGTGTATTTAACAGCATTGTTCTAGTTGTACCATTTGAATCTTAAATGTATGATGGTGTGTTTAAAGTAGTGTAAAAAGATTTGAGAATGCTTGTTTGAAAAAGACTTGCACAAGGCATGATTCATTTTTTAAAAAATTAAAGCCCTATTCAGATCCTACAAATTTATTTCCAAAGCTGGATATGAGATTCAGTTTTTAACCCTGGTGTTGGTACTCACTAAGCTCTGTGCATAGGAATTGAAGTGACAAGTGACAGAAACTAAACAAAAATCAGCAATGAGTTAGGAGAAATTGCTTCTTTTGTTTGTGAATTCATTCCAGAGTAAAATAAGCTAACTAAATTAAATTTTGTTTTAACTCATCAATTCTCTGTTTTTGTAAGTTGCTTTCTTAATTCTTCTACAATACTTTTAAGTCAGTATATTAGTTTCATTTGTTTCAGAAATTAGCATATAAGGGCCTTCTTGAGTTGATAAAAATTAAATGATCCTTTCTCTATTCCCCAGTGCTCGTCAAAACCACATTTTCCACATCAGTTCTTATCGTTAAGAACTGATTGTAAGTGATACACCTGCAAACATTTTAAGATGACACATCTGCCCCCACCCCAATGCAGGGGGTGGGGGTCCAAATCTTGGGGAAGGGAGACAGTGAAAAATGCTCCTCTAGTGATTCTAATATATCTCTGATACCACGCCCACCCCACCATCCATCCATCCTTTCATCAGATGAGGATTGATGAAGTAAAACAATCTAAGAAGGAGACAAGATAATTTTCCAATTATTAATAATGGCATTCAATTCACACCATTATCAATCATCATCAGATCTATTTATTAACATGTGAATTATTTTACATGTTTAGTTTTACCTGTACCACTTAACTTGGGCCCAAGTCACACCAAGGCCTTTTAGCATAACCAGTCTTAGAAATCCATGGAATAATGAAGTAATGTGGAGTTTTATCAACATCCAGTGATTTCTCCATTTCAACTGAGTGCCTTTCTCTTCTTTTTAAAACAGTGAACCTTCTTAATAGGGAAGCTTTAATGGAAAAGATTGAACTTGGACGAAAATGAAAACTTAAGCTGCAGAATTTAGAATTAATTGGAGGAGGATTTACTAAATGATAAAAAAAGATAAACTTTTCATTTTGAAAGAGCAGAGAAACAATTTTTACCCAACAAAGCAAACTAACTTAAAAAGGGCTTTGGTTTTTAATGAATCAGGCCTCTGGTGACTCTATTCAACTGGTGCTTTTTAAGTGTATGCAAATAATTTTTATCCACCTGCTTGTTGTTTCATAGCTTTGATGTGTAGTATCTCTTTATAGGATGCAATTTTGAGACCCAATCTGCACCTTACTCTCAATTAGGCAAGTATATTTATTGTAATTGTTACTTTTTACTTTACGTGATTGGTATGCTCAATTTCTTTCACGAAATAAAATGGCTACAGCTTATTTTATATCAATAAAATTGTCTAAATGTCATTTTAATTCCATTATTATTTCTCATATACCTAGAAGAAATGGAAATGATACCTGTATTTTTAAATGTTTACATCAAAGAAGCCTGTTTCCCCCCACTCCCAGTTTTCTTATACATCAATGTAAAGCATCCTTTATGAACCCTAAATGTGGGTAAAGGTACAAGTTAGACCAACGGTTGTACTGTGTGTATAGCATTTTAAATTGAGCCCTTGTTTGGTATTAGTCTATCAAGAGAGACATGTCTTCTTATCAATGTCAATTTTGCTTCCTATTTCTCTCTTCCATGCCTTTCACTTGGAATGACAACAGTTGACATTAAAAAGCTGTTGGCAGGTATGGAATAGCCTTATTTGTTACACATAGCAAAGACCAAAGTGCATGTGAGGTGGCTCACAGGTTCAATATATCAGCCATGGTATCCCTCCAGAGTGTTTTTATTAGTATAAGTGGCATTTAGAATTTGGGGCATAACACTGCACAGAAAGTCGTCATTCTACCAGCACCTAATGTCCAAAATACCTACTGGTCCAACAAAATTTTGTACTTGTTAATTTTAGGAGTAACATGCAAAAGTGTGTTTAACTTATGAAGGAAGTTACATCCAAGTCACAATCACTCATGAAAATGAGCTCACATTGCCGGTAGCTTTGCAGCTTTCGAGCTTTCACTGGGGCAGAGGAAATCTTTAAAAAACGACTGGATTTTAGCAATTCTGCCAAAGGGATATTTCCTGATTTCACTCAGTGTGTTTTATCCCTCCTCCATCTAGGACTCTAGATCCTAGCCTCCCCACCTCTGGGGGTTACACATGCATCTTAGCACGTCCCTCTCCCTTTATGTCTTTGGTGCACTGTTCTGCCAGTCACCGTGTGAAGGGACTTGCACGTTCCAAAATCAATGCCACCTCACTCCCAGATCACCTGGTTGGGAGTGCATTGTGAGCCAGGTAACCCCTGCTGAATCGGTCATGCGGCCTCCGTCTGCTTCTGGGTGCAGAGAGAACCACCTCCCAGGACATGGCCCCTGTCTGCACTTGCAGCCCCTCTGGTCCTGGATGCCTCCTTCCTGCATGGCAGCATGAAACAGCAACACGACGCTCCTCACCCGCCTACGAGAGTGTTACAGCACTGAGCTTGCTGGGTCCATCTTAATAACCCAATTCCCTTCTGTTGTTCCCAGTGGCCTGGTTTGCTTTCGACCCTGGCTCAGCGCATTCCGACATCATCTTCTCCAATGATAACTTGACTGTGACCTGCAGTAGCTACGATGACCGGGTGGTGCTGGGGAAGTCTGGCTTCTCCAAGGGTGTGCACTACTGGGAGCTAACTGTGGATCGCTATGACAACCACCCCGACCCTGCCTTCGGCGTGGCTCGCATCGACGTGATGAAGGATGTGATGTTAGGAAAGGACGACAAAGCTTGGGCAATGTATGTGGACAATAACCGGAGCTGGTTCATGCACAACAACTCGCACACCAACAGGTACCCTGCAGTCCCCAAACCAAGCCTTCTTCACGTTGGCTTCCAGTCAGGAATGATGCCCCAGGCACAGGTTCCTTCATCCCTTGCCCCCAGAAAACCACATCAACAAAGGGGTCTCAAGTAGCAACAACAAGGTTTAGAAGACTTACCTCTCCAACCAAAAGGTTCCTTTTGTTGCTACCACAGTTCCTTGTGCTACACTTTCTTTGCACCTGACATCACAATGCCAAATCACATTACAAGGCAAGTTAACTGTCTAATGCATGAAAAGTCATGTTCAGAAACCTGTTAAAAAGACACTATTAAGGGGCGAGTTGTCTTCATTAAATAGAACAGGATTTCTACCATCCTCAGCTGAGTGCATCCTGTTGGTTTATTTTTTGCAAAATGATAGCAAAATGAGCACTTTCCTAGGTGCTTCATTGCTATATTCCACCCATGAACATGGAAATATTCTGCAAACCAAGAATCCCCATATATAGAAATGATATGAAAACAGTCAGGATTTGAATTAATTTGAATTAAATGCTATCTAATTATAGCAATTATAGGAAAACAGTCCAGGATTTGAAAATTAGACAGAAAAACATGTTGGGGCAAGTTACTTAATTTTTCCAAACCTCAGTTTCCAAATCCATCAAATTGGGATAATAATATTTTTCCATGCAGGAGTGTTCTGAAGATTAAATGAGATATGTGAAAATGCCTAACACACTGGCTGCCACTTTAGAGGCACCCGAGAAAAGAAGCCATTGTTCTTATGATTATCAATACTACTGCTCAGAATATAAGCCATTCATTAAACTAAATCTTACGGATGCCCCTTGAGATCACTTTATACTTGAAGAATTCTTTCATTATATAAATTCAGAGCACCCAGTTTGCTAGAGGAAAAAGAGTAAATAATCTTCTTAGGTTTTTTTCTACCACCACTATATAGACAATTATAACTTAACACATTTTTTTCCACAAATTTCCTTTTTCAGTTGGTTTGTGTTCTCTCCTTCAAATATATTATTCACAAATTTCATAGACAGAAAAGTGTCTCTTATGGACCCTCGTCCACTTTATCCTCAAAGACTTTCCCAGGGTACATCTGATTAGCATCTCTGAAAAAATCGCAGTTGTGTTTGGTCAGATCAAAGGGAAAGCTAGTCAGGCAGTGGTAGGATAACTGGACTCCACTATTTCAGGTTTCTTTCAACACTCACCAGTGACCCTTCTCTTGCCAGTAGGGTTCCTAGGGTCTTCCTGTCCTTTTCCTTTGGATATTTTCTGTAACTCTCCATTCAAGCTTGAATTATTCATGGTCAGTGGATGAGAGCACACATACTTTTGCCAGCTTGATATCAAGTGCTGCAAAATGTAAACAGGTGGTTATCTTTAGGGATTTACATTTTGGGAAACCCTTTGTCACCAGATTCATGATGACATCACCCATGTGCCATGCTTACATTTCCCTTTAGCTTCTTTATTTTAGAGTGAAGGAATGAATAATAACACAACCATTACACTATGATGAGAAGTACACTTTTAAAGCTAAACATGTCTGCTTGCATGCAAACTGCATGTCACTTGTGCTGTCATTGTTGAAGCTGTGACTCAGCAATTTGTAAACCTGTCTTTTAATGACTATGCACTGTCTGTCTTCCGCATGCCAGAGAAAACTAACAGCACTGTTAAATTTCTGTGCTCTGCTGAGAGGAGGATTAAGCTCAATATTGCTAGATCTCAAAGAAGGGTAAAAATGAAATAAGATCATCCATGTTTAATGACATTTTGAGAAACCATCAACTGAAGCATAAAACATGATTCTTTGTAAAATGGCATTTGTATGCAAGTTCCCTAAAATCGCTACATCTACAGAATAATTATTTCACTTTACAGGGGAGAATTCTCTTCTTGGATGTTATCATTCTATAGAAAGCCTCTAATTTCTTAATTCAAATTTAACAGCTCAAAAATTACCATCGTTCCAGAATGAGTTTTTCTAAGTAATGGCTAGCATAAGGTCCAAAATCCATTTTTTTATACTTTTGTTTTAGATTCAATGTACGTGGCTCTTTATTTTAACTTTCAAGTTAAATCATTTTGGATTCAATGATGTTTAATTCACATTATTTGTACAAAGTACCCAACATAGCTATAGTCAGAGCTCTGATCATGTAAACTCTACTTTATTTATTTATTTATTTATTTATTTTTTATCATTTAGTGTTTTGTTTTCTCCTGCTATGGCTCAGGAATAAAGACACTAAATGAATGAATTCACTCTCAGCAACAGCAGAGCATCCATGGTTTAACCCAGGTATTCTCAACAAGGTGCTACGTCTCCCCCAAGGGGATGAAAACTGGTTCTTGGGAAGGAGATGTGAACAAAAAAATTTTTATATATAAAGCACAGATATACATACAGTGCATAAGCAGGTATATGGTATATCTGCGGTGTTAAAATTTTATGGGGAGGAGGCAATTAGGAAAAAAAATTGTTTAAAAAAATCCCTTAAAGGGAGCAAACAATTTTTAAAAGGTTGAGAACCATCTGGTTTAACCATACAGAAAGGGGAGCTTCTAGAAGGATGACAATGAGTGAAACCCAAATGTTTTCTTTTCCCACAGAACTGAGGGAGGGATCACGAAGGGGGCCACAATTGGGGTCCTCCTCGACTTAAATAGAAAAACCTTGACCTTTTTTATCAACGACGAGCAGCAAGGTCCCATAGCGTTTGAGAACGTGGAGGGCCTGTTCTTCCCTGCAGTCAGCCTGAACAGGAACGTGCAGGTAAGAGCTGGGCCCCAAAGCCAGCTGCCGCCAAGTCTGCCCTAGGGCAGTTAACTCAAGATTCCCGAGAGCAGGAAGCTGGTGTGTGAGGAAAGCCCAGGACAAAACTGGAGGGAAGGAGGGAAAAAAGGGATCAACGCTGACCCCTAGTGTGGTCCCAGAGTAGCATACTTGGATGCAGTCACTGTTCTCCTGATTGTCCTTCTGAGCTATCATTTCATCTCTACTTAGAAATTCAGCCCTTTAACCAGTGGGCATGAAAACACATGAAATGACTTGTGCAAAGTTCCATGAGTGCCTGAGAAGATGTGAACCTCTAAGACTGAAGTATTAGGACAGGTATCAGAACTTTTGAGCGTCTTCTCTGCACTCTTGCTCTGCTGTGCTGGATGCTGTGGAGATATAAAACACATTTCCTGCCTACAGGTTACCTATGATCTATTGTAGTTATAAAACAACTGGTTCTCATTTATTCATTCATTCAACAAATACCTATTGAGTGCCTATAACATGCCAAGCACTGTTATGAGTATCTGGGATACATCAGTGAAAAAACATAAAAATCTTGCCCCGTAGAGCTTACATTCTAGTTATAGGGAGACAGACAATAAACACAATTGCTAAACTAATTATACAGTGTCTTAGAAGGTGATAAATGAGATGGAGAAAAGACTTAGGACAGGATAAGGGGCCCAAGCGTGCTAAGGCTGTGAGGACAGTTGCAGTCTTAAACTGAGTGGGGGGCGGGGAGGTTGGCAGTCACAGGTAAGCAGAGGCTGGAAGAAGTTAAGGGAGCAAAAGAGGGAACAGTCTGTGCAAAGTTTCTAAGGCCTGAGATGCCTCAAGTGGACAAGGAGGGGCCAAGAGGCCAGTGGGCAGGTGAGTGAGGGGCAGCGGTGGGAGAGCTGCTCAGGGTGGCATGGGGAGGGGATTGCCATGCCGGCCACTGTTGGCACCTTGACTTTGACTTCCCTCTGAAGCTGGGCCTCTCATTAACAGCTATCAACTTCATTCAGCAAATGGCCGCCTTAAGATAAATAGCGCTTGAGACCTAAAAATGCTGCAGGTGATTTTTCCCAGATTTGGAACCACCGTCTTGGGAGCTGTACATTTTTTTAAAAAAATATCATCGTCATTCATCAGTATGTGCAGTAAAGTAATTGCACCCCTGTTAAAGATACTATGAGCCCCATATTGCCATTCTCTCTTCCTGCAACTGCATAGGGTTCTCTGGGAGGCTGGAACCCAATCTTTTAGAGTTCAGCCTCTGCGTTGGAAGAAAGACACCATAAGAACCCTGGAAGTGAGTTTCAGAAAAACCTCATTCAAAGTTTTCCACATTTGAACATCTTTTCAGAGTTTTCCAGGTCCTTCTGGGTATCTTTCGATAGTCTCCCCAGAGACACATATGGGAAAGGTGGACAGGGTGGGGTAGGAAATGACAGTAATGGATGAAATGGTTCTAGTCTTTTCCGATGGGGTATGAGGTTGGACAGAAATTAGTGAAACTCTAAGTAGCCACACTTCTTCATAGCTGGCTATCATTTATGCAACTCCAGAATGGAAGGTTTACCATGTTCTGAATAACTAGTGGACAAATAATAAGGGAAAGTTTGTCTCTGCTGATCTGTTCTCTATCTATGGATTTAGCAATGGTCACCACGGCATGGCCAACAGATTACGCTAAACTGCAGGCCAAGGCCTATGTCTTCAGTCACAAAACACAAGTTCGCTCCAAAATCCATAAAAGAGACAGGTAATGAGAGCCATATTAGGAGGCATCACCAAAAGTTTGGGAGCCCACCATGATGGCCAAGCTCTAGCACAGGCAGTGTTCTATTAGCGCCTTAAGAACAGACATCGAAGACAAGTGAACAGATCCCTTTTTAAACTAGACACCCCTACGGTGCACTCTGTACGGGCCAGGGGATACCTGAGAGCCTCGCAAGACTCACAGTCTCTTCCCCCAGGTCACGCTTCACACCGGCCTGCCAGTCCCCGACTTCTACTCCAGCAGAGCCTCAATAGCCTAAGAAGCGCGGTGGCGGCGCCAGCTGCCTATCCTTACCTCCGCCTGAGAGAGCGAAACAAGTGGCTGAGCCAGCGTGCAGTGGGATGCTGGAGAGTTTGAAGGAGAGGGAGAAGGAGAGAAAAGCTGGTCTTCTACAGTCTTCACACCCCACAGCTCTGCCCCTTTCCCTTCCAACCCAACCACTGCTGTTATGCCTCCATTTGCATTCATATTCTGCAATTCCAACAAATGAAGGACCTAGACAGCCCACCAAGTTATTCAGTTTCCACTCCCAGGTTTTGCTTTTATTTAACCCAGTTTTTATTTAGGTGAGTTGTAATTTATTTCTTTTCTGACCATGTTATCGGTAACTTGCTAAACTGACACTGCCAAGTTAAAACTTTCCTGATGACTATTTCTTAAGTTTTCTGTCAAAGGGACTGTGTAGGAGGGAGGTAGGGAAGGATCAGCTGAGTTTGGGGATTGCAGCTTGCCTCCTAGAATGTTCTTGCCATATTTACTCTCACACAGTGTTAGCGCTGCATAATCTGTTGAGAAGTTTTGCTATCCGCTGAAGCACAGAAATATCGGCTCCCCAGCTCCACAAAGGTTCACAGCAGGGTAGAGTAATTAGGACAGCCTGATAATAAGACCAGGTTAAAAACCCTGGCCACTGCATGAAACTGGAAAGTCTCTAGATATATGCAGACCAGGGGACTTAATGAATTGGTTCATTTGTACAATACATATTTTTAATTGAGAACTTACCATAGACTAGGCACCGGAGACACAGTGGAGAATAAGATAGGAACAGTCTCTGACTCCTTGAAGCATTTATGTTTAGGAGAGCAGACCAAAACTCAAATAAAATAATTATAAATTGTAATATCTACTATAAAGGAAACAAACAAGGGGCAAAGAGGCTTATTGGCAAGTCCTTTCAGATACCCAGAATGATGCTAAAAATTCACACATTCTGGCCATACAACACATGTGTTGTCCTCTCTGTACATACTAACTCAAGGACTTTTCAACTGTGCCATTTTAATTATGGTACCTGCTTAAATGGCCTCACCTTCCGTCCTGGAGCCCTTCTTTGGTAGTAGTGATATCAGCATTCTTAATTGTTAGTGCTGCAATAATACTAAGCCTTAAAAATGGATGACAGGTATTTCTTTTTTTTTTTTCCTAGTGGAGGGAATTCATTCACTGAGGGAGTTATTAGGGACCAGAAGAAGGGGGACCCATTCTCAGAACAGGGAGTCTTGAGTCACAGTCCATGGCATTCATATTCTCAGGATACACATGCTTGTCACCAGGTATACTGCCTGTGCCTGTTACAAATGAAAGACTCATCCACTCTGCTGCCATTCACAACCTAACTTTCTGAGATAGTTCAAATAATGTTTGGAAGAAAGTGAAATTGTATGTTAGTGCTATGCCTGATAGCAGAATAGTAATGCTTATTACTGCTATATAGAGATTTGGCTTACACCAGATTCTAAAGACATTAAGTTTTATAAAATTTAGGTCCTGGAAAGAAGTCCTAAATATTTGATGGTGAGCCAAGCAATTCACCATGAAAAATAAATAAATAAGAAGGGAAGAGGTAGGATGGAAAAGATAACAAAGTTTGGGCAAAAATTAATCTATGTAAATAGCTAATTATTTACATTTGTGCTTACTTTATTTAGATTATTTCTATCAGTTAGGATGTTTTTCTAGTTAAGTGTATCTAATTTATTGAATGGGTGCTATCCTGTATATGTCTATATTGGTTTTTCTTGCCTACAGAAAAACTCTGTTGCAGGGCAACACTAGTTTGATATTTGATTTAATCTCCAATGAGACTCGATGGCTGGACCGCAGTAGACTCATATTATTCTTTTTCTTTATTAAATTCATCCTGCCGATTAGATTTCTAGTGACTTGTAACACATAGTTACACTGAATTGCAATTATAGATGCATACAGCTACTGTCCTAGAAAAAAAAAAAGTCATTTCTGCTGTGCCAATAAAGGATTTTTATGAGAGTGCATCATGTGTCTCTTGAGAACTTCTTAGTTTTTATCTATTTTGGATGGCAATTCACCTTTGTCAGGGAATTTTCTCTTCAGCAACACGTAATTAGGAAGTCCCTAAAGCCCTTGAAAGTCCATGTTCTTTGCTCCATTTCCTCCAGAGTGCTGTCACTGTCTCCTGGTTTTTCTTATCTCCTCAATCTTAACTTGATATCAAACGTCTACACTTTAGATGCTATTAGGGTCTGCCTCCAAGCATTGGGGACGTACTTTAACAAGCCAACTTCTTTTAAAAAAGCTACAACCCTGTTACACAAAATATGGTGTCACTGACTTTTTCAAACCTGGTTCTTTTAACATTTTTTCAAATGACTAAAAATAACAATTGTTTTCCAATAATTATAGCATTATTGGCCTCCCTTGCATTTTATTAGCATTTTCAAATAAACTGCCATCATTTTTTTTGCAGGGAAAAATATCACCTAAAAGCACACAAGCTAGGTTGCTGTCTCACAGAGGGGAACATTGAGCAATTGGCAGCAGCTGCTACTCCGTCCATCATGGTTCCTGGCATCCCTCTTTTATCACCGCTTACTCTGATCTTTTGGTTTTTTTCCTTTACTGGTCTTATCTCTTCTCCCATTTCTCTTCTCTTCTTTCTACTTTCTAATGGAACACATGACTCCATTTTTACTGGTACTAAGGTTAATGGGGCTTCATTTCTTCATAGACATGATTAAGTGATTTGCAAGAAATCATTGTATTTTCTGGAAATGAGATTCTTTTGTTTCTGCCTCTAATGTGTGCATTAATCTTTTGCCCATCTGTTCAACTCACTGATAAGAAAGAGGGGCTGCCTATCAAACCAGGATTTCTGAATTTGAATCAAGGGAACTTTAACAATTATCTCAGGTCACATGGCCTTATAATTTATTTGAACATGCTGAAGACACTAATCTATTTATTCTTCACATATTTGTGCCAGCTCCTGCCTCAGAGATTGTTTAGGGTAGCTTGGGTCTAACATAATACAGCATACATAATTGAGGCCATCTAAATTTTGTCCTTATCAAAAGAACCAGAATTTCTTGGATAAAGTTGAGGATTTAGATATTGAATAAGAGTGAACAACAGAAGCATCTAACTACATGCGCAGAAGCAGCAGTGGAACCCTTTGGATTTACCGTCTGCTCCACCGCACCCAGCTGTGCTAAGAAAAGCAGCAGAAGTATGTACCTGGGGAACCTACTGGATGGGGGGAGGGTACCAAATGTTTTTCTTTTCTTTCTTGCAATTTCTTTTTTCTTGCCATCATCTTCTTGAGAGACATTAACTTTGTTTGGAACTTGACAAAATGCCTGTTAAATTCTTCTGCAAGAATGAATGGAAGAATGCAGGCAAGGACATTCTGAGAAAAGCAGCAACAACTTGAGCAGCACACGAAAATCTATTTTAAAGCAACAATATCAAAATTATAGAGGACTAGCAACATCAACTACAGACTAGATAACTCAGAATTTGAGGCTTTAATACAGAGAGTCACAAAGAAGGAAATAAAGATTATTTCAAAATGTTGAAAAATATTCTTCAAAATCGGTTAACTGTTTGTAAAACAAAACTGTATTCTTAATTGCATCACATCCCAGATATCAAATTGTTAAACATAAAATATTAAAAACCTTAATAAACCAGAAGAGAATATTTACTCTTTCTCAAGGAGGTGTTTTTTTAAGTCACTGTAAATTATTTTATGCAATAGGCTTATCAAATTTCTAAAACTCCTCTCCAAATTAAGTTTTAAATTTCTTTTGTTATCCCTGCCCATATATCATAAGCAATCTGTTTTCTTCTGTAATCAAATGGGCCCAATTTTATCCCATCGAAACCACTTCTATACCAAAGATTTATTGAATTTGTTTTATTGTTATTGTTAGTTTGCTAAGCTGCTCAAAGAAGATACCATAAAATGGGTTGGCTTTTAACAATGAAAATGTATTAGTTTACAAGCTTACAGTTTCAAGGCTGAGAAAAATGTCCAAATCAAGACATCATCAAGGTGATGCTGTCTTCCTAAAGACCAGCTATGATCCTGGACTCTTGTGTCACATGGCAAGGCACATGGCAGCATCTGCTGGTCTCCCCCTTCTCCTCCAGGTTTCATTGCTTTCAACTTCTTGCTTCCATGGCTTTTTCTCTTCAGAATTTCATTCTTTTATAAAAGTCTCCAGTGAGAGGATTAAGACCCACCCTGGGCCACACATTAACTGAAGTAACCTCATCAAAAAGGTTCTACTTAAAATGGGGCCACACCCACAGCAATGGATTAGATTTAAGAACATGATTTTCTGAAGTACATACAGTTCCAAATCAGCACAGCTGCCATTTAATAAACTACTTTTAAAGAAAGATCAAGGTATTAAATATGAACTACTCCATATTCTGTTCCCAGACTGTGCTTTCAATCTAGTAGTTAATGACTTTATAATGAGCAAGTCATCCGAGGTAAACGAGGTTCATAATTGTTCCTTCTGTGAGGCTGATTTCCACATGTGATCTATGAGAAGACTGCTCCACTCAATATATTTTCCTAATTACCTGGTGGGCAGTGTGGCTATCAGATATGAAGAAATAAGTCTCCAGCCTTATCAGCTGGGCAGGATTAAAATGCTAAGCAGGTGAAGGTTAATTGCAGCTTTTTGAGAGGTTGGTTTCATCCTTAGCACTCTGGCAGAAACAACAGGCTTTGGAGACCATGCAAGTTTTTAGTCTCTATATATGTGGCATGCTCAGACCAGATATGACTGCTTAAAATCACGAATATCTTCATCAGAAAGAAATCAATCTGGGGAACTTCAGAGGTCCAGTCAAGACTCTATGCCACTATCAAATTTCACGTATTCAAGATTTCAACTCAGACCAAGAATTAAAATGTAACGTAAGCAAAAGATGGAAGCAACCCAAATGTCCATCAACAGATGAATGGATAAACAAAATACGGTTTATACACACAATAGAATATTATTCAACCGTGTAAAGGAATGAAGTTCTGATACATACTATAGCATAGATGAACCTTGAAGACATCATGTTGAATGAAATAAGCCAGACACAAAAGGAGAAATATTGTATGACCTCACCTATACGAAATTATTAGAATTTGAAAATTTATAGAGTTAGAAAATAGAATACTGTTTACCAGGAGCCAGGATGGGGGCAGGGAATTTGGAGTGGCTGCTTAACTATATGGAGTTTCTGTTTGGAGTAATGGAAAAGTTTTGGTAATGGATGGTGGTGATGGTAGCACAACATTGTGAATGCAATTAACCCTACTGAACTGTATATTTGAAAGCATTTAAAATGGGAATTTTTAGGTTATATACATGTTACCAGAATAAAAAATTTTTAAAACCATAAAATTACAATACAGTGAAACCTAATGTAAACTCTGCATTATTGTTATAATTTTATCAATTGTAACAAAGGTAGTACCACACTAATGCAAAGTGTTAAAAATACGGAAAACTGGGGGAGGGGAACCAGTATACAGAAACCTTGTACTTTCTGCTTGATTTTTCTGTAAACTTACAACTTCGCTAATTTGAAAAAATGTAGTGCAATTACCAACTGGAGCACATGTCCTGCATGTAAGTAGTTGTCCATCATCCTAGTGGAGGGAATATTTTCCCTTGTTGTTAAGAGAATGTGAGCATCTGCTTTCCATGCCTTGGGGATGGGTAGAGAATGCCAACAGATCAAACAAAGCAGTGATGGCCAGTCCATTGGGAGTCGGGAGACCAAATTACAGACCAAAGCAGTCAGGAACAGACTAAGTCACGGGGAGATTCCGCTGTATTTCATCCAATGTTTTTTTTCCCCCTAGAGATAGTAAGTGATTGGAATTCATGGAAGTAGGCAGGCTTTATCCTAGGGTCTCTGGCAGTAAGTAAAAGAAAGTTAATCAGCACTGGAGCACATTCTTATTAGAAACTTTCAAAGACTCTAAAAATAAAAATAACTAAGGAACATAAGTTCTTCTGCAAAATGGTTCTGACCCAATATGATATTTTTCATAGTCTGAATTCCCCTGGGGCTAAAATAATCTGTCAATAAGATAATAATATTATTAATACCCTATTTTCTTATTTCTAAGATACAAGGGTTGTTTGTTTTTGCAACGTTTTTTTTTCACACTTTAACATTTCTGACATCAAGACACATCTTACAACCTTTGTCCAAAGAAACTTGTCAGCCACTCATAAAGCAGTGGTTCTCAACCTGGGCTCCATATTGAAATCATCTGGGGAGCTCTAAAAATACTGATACCTGGGTACTGATTTAATTAGCATGGCATGAAGCCTGAGCATCTAGAATTTTTTGTGTTCCCCAGGGTGGAGAACACTGGAGTATGGAATAAGTGGGATATGCTCAGAGACAGCGGTTTTGCCTATACATGTGGAAAATTAATAAGAAGCAGGGGGTATCAGTTCAGCAGTCTGTTACTTCTGTAGTATTATTGGCATTGACAGCAGGTAAATTTAAATTTGCATCACAATTACCACTTAAGAGGTCTTTTAAAAGATTCCACTATAATCCATCATAGAAAAGAAAAATATATATTGTATGCACAAAATTACTGATTATACACTGGGTAATGCAATTGAAGGCAGTAAAATTTGTGAAAATTCTGAGAACAGATAACAGATTTTTCATATCTAGGAAAAGTTGATGGGATGAACTGCTGTGTCAAAAAAACAACCACTATCATTCAGATGCCCTAAATCTGTCAAAAGCTTACTTCCTGGAAAAGCTGTTTACTTACAGTGACTCATAATTCAATCAACAGCAACAATAAAAACTAAATAACCAAATTGGAAATGTAAAAAGAAAAAAAAGTACACAGTATTCTTTGATATGTTTCCAAATTATTCTACAGCATCACAAAGATGCTAACAAGGTCCAGATCATGTTCAGGGGTTCAGGGGGTCACCACTGCAATACATATAACTGCCAATGACCATACTTGATAGAATGGGGTTTAGAACTCAATTGTGATTGTTCTACTGAAGAAGAAAGTAGCATGTATTTGTGGGGATTGTGAATCAGGTGTTTTAAAAGCTAAGCATATTTAATGTTGTGTTCCCCAAAAGAGCTAATGTTAATTAAGTCAGTAGTGAGTTTTACAATCTGACTTTTTATGATTATCAAATATTTGAATAATATACAAAGCCATATATTGAATCTTACTGTTTTCCAGGCAATGTGCTAAGGCTTTAAGTGAATCATCTTACTAATCCTCATCTCAGTTATGCATTTTTATTATTATCATTTTAGAAATGAGGAAACTAAAGCACAGAGAGGTTAAGTTACTTGCCCAAGATCACACAGCCAGGAGACTTCAGGATTTGAACCCAAAGAGTCTAACTCCAAGGCCATTAGGTTATCCAACACAGTGATCTGCTGCAAATAGACTGTATCACATACAACACACTCATTATTCAATAAGTATTTAATGAGTACCTATTATGTGCCAAATACCTTTATAACTACTAGGGATACCAGGGAATAAAATAGACAAGAATTCTACCTTTTTAGGGCCGATATTTCAAAAGGGAGATGCAAATGATAAATAAGTTAAAAATAAAGATCAAGATAATAGTAAATAATAGTAAATGCTGTACCAGAAATAAAACAGGTCCATGAACTAGAAAGTTATGGGGTCTTCAGCAATAGCCTATCTGAAGAGGTGACACTTGGGCTGAAATCTGATGCTGAAAAGAAACCGGGAGAAGGGCAAGGGTAAAGGCCTTGTGACAGTTTAAAGCTTTTTGTGAATTCCAGAAAAGATCATGTTCAATGGATCTTGGAGCTGATCCATTCCTGTGGGTGTGAGACCCTCTGATTGGATTGAATTCAGTTGGAGGCCTTTGATTAGACTACTTCAGTAAGGCATGAGCCAGGGTGGGTCTCGGCCCTCTTGCTGGAGTCCAATCTAGAGAGGAGAAGGCAGAGACACACAGAGAAAGAGAGCAGCCATTTTACCCTGACATGTGAGAGGCGACTCCAGGATTGCTGCAGCCCAGAGGCTGAAAGAGAGATAGTCCTGAAGGCGGAGAGGGGAGAAAGGGAGAAGAGAAGGCAGAGACCAGCTACTATTTTGCCTTGCCCCGTGTCAGGAGTCCAGGATCCCTACAGCTGACCTTTGAGACAGCACCTCTTGATGATTCCTTCATTTGGACATTTGCACAGCCTTGGATCAGTAAGCTTCTACCCTAATAAATCCCTATTATAAAAGCCAACCCATGTCTGCATTTTGCATTGGCAGCCATTAGCAAACTAAGACAGCTTTGAGGGGGGAAAGAGCAGATGCATCCCGGGAACTACAGAAAGTCAGTGAGACTGAGGGCAGTGGGTGGGAGGAGAGTGAAGCCAGACCATGGCGGCCCCTGCTGGCCACATTCACCAGTGAAGAGTCTGGTTGCAAAAAACCCCAAAAAAACAAACCTGGCTCTGGCTGTTCTAAAGGCGCAGAAGGAATGTATGAGAAGGCTATGGGGTAGCTCAGAAAGATGGGAACTGGGGCAGCTCTGGGGATTGAGACAGCAGGAACTGATGGTCTGCTCAGAGCACCCCCAAATGGGCACATAAGCTCCAGCTCTTATCTTTTTGTCTCTGCTCAAGATTTGATTTGAGGGAAAAAATGTCTGACTGATTTTGCTTGGGTCCTGTGTCTGCCTCTCAGCTGAGGGGAAACAGGCTATCATAACTTAGAATTCCAGCCACTGAATCGAATCTGGGTGCTTCTTCCAGAAAAGTAGGGATGGATGCTGGGCAGCAGAGTGAGCAGTCCCCCACATCATGAAGTATTTGGATGATACCAAGTGTAGCAGGAAGCCACTGAAGGGTTTTAAGCAAAGTAAAGTGATGGGTTATGTCTATGTAGTGTTTTGAATGAATTGGATGCTGCTCAAGTCTGTGCCTTCAATTTCTGGGATGTGTGTTTTGTTGTTTGTTTTTTACAAAAGTAAATGTTTTCAAAATGGCAGGCAGCAAGAAGGCTCACTTAACAATCTCGGCAGAGAATAAACAGTGAGAGGGGAAATTCTTTTCAGTATTGATTTTATGTCTCAGAATACCAAATGTTTGCAACTGATTTCGCTCAAAAAAACAACAGAGCTTCTCCAACTCAGTCGAAGCCAGGGACACGGCCAATTTTTCCTCCTACGTGTCTTCCAGGCAAAAAACGCAAGAAAATCATTGCACAAAATGATGCACAGGTAGCTGCACACCGTGGCATGAGACTTCAGCTCAGCCAGGAGGATGTCCCAACCTGCTCTTTCATTTAGCTCTACACGTCTCAGGGCACACCCAGCTGGAGGCAGAGGCTCTGCTCAGCCAGAGAGGTGATGCTGACATGGAGGGCTAAGACAGGATGGTCATCACAGGCCAGCCATGCTCAAGATGTTTGGTGCAGATTCCTGAGGACAAAAATGTTCTTTCTCAGTGTACAGAACAAAAGGGAGGGAGTTAGGAGCAAGATGGCTAGAGGATAACACTTTTTTAAATAACTTTGCTGTATTGAGGATAGTGTAGGAGACTGCTTTTTTTCCTTCTTTTGTTAAAATGCTTTAATAGGAATTTCTGATCATGCAAAAGGAAGGTCCCAGCCCAGTCCAGCAGGGGTGGTTTTGAGAGGATGTGGAGGTAAATTGTTTTGTGCAGTAACGTAAGAATTTCATTTGTGCAGACAGGATTTGAAGAGGAGGGTTGTATCTTTTTTTTTTTTTTTTTTTTTTGGTTTTATGGGATGGGGCTTTTCTTTATCTCCTGACAAGTCCAGAGATTGCAGTTTGGGGTGTCAAGGGACAGAAGAGATGGGAAACGTCACTCTAATCTAAAAGAGTAGACTCTAGCAACGTGCAAGCAGAATAGGGACCAAAGAAAGAAATAGCTAGTAAGGAATTCTGACAGTTTTTGTCTAATGGTCTCTGGGCACAATGATGTTTGGCATCCAATTTCAAGATATTTCCTGTCCTAAGAGATAATTCCCTTCTATTACGAACCTCCTTTGCCAAGGCTTTAAAGAAGCTTCCTTAATTCACATTAAACCAGTATCAGTCTTCAGTGAGAAGTGCCTGGATGCTTAAGACTAAGTGATTTGAGGATTGGAGAGGAAGCCAGAAAGCAGGGAGTATATAGCCAGCATTGACTGTGAATAAGCTAGCCCACAAGCAGCACATTCAAGCTTGTTTTCCAACATATATAATGCTCTCAGTCAGGAGAAATCTGAAAACAACAATTTCTCAATCTTATTGTATAATCTTACTTATTTTTTAAGTTTCCTTCTGTTTCCTGTATGAACTCTTCTTTCCTTTGTGGGTCAATTCTGTTTGCTGAGTCCATGCCTGTCATGCTGTTAGTTTTCCTTCTATGCTTGGCCATATTTTTGTTGAGGAGGCTATATTGGACTGCATTGGTAGTTGCAATGTTGTTGTTTTTTTTCAGTCCAGTGAGTTCGTTCCCCTGTAATAAAAGCAGATCTGATGGTAAGAGCCCTGCCTCCAGTGATGGCTCAGGGCATAGGAAGATGTGGACTGAACAGGTAGCTACTCCTCTGGCACACAGTCCCCCAGCCCTCCTGTGGCTGTAAGTTACCTGAGGCGTCACACCATTTCTGTTGGCCAAACCTCGACTCTTGGAGCATCCTACTGGAGGAGGTCCACTCAAAGAGTATTCCCGGCTTTACCCTAAGGGCCACCGTGAAAGTAAAGGTAAGTAAATATCCCAGTGGGTCACTGTGCTGGGAGTCCCTCAGGTTAGGTGATTTGCTAGAAGGACTCACAAGACTCAAACTGTTTTACTCACAGTTACAGTTTATTACAGAGAAAGGATACAAAACAAAATCAGCACAGGGAAAAGTGGCATGGGCAAATTCCAGAAGAAACCAGGCACACGGGTTCAAGAATCCTCTCCCCATGGAGTGACACAGGATGCACTTAATTCCTCCAGTAATGATGTGTGACAAATATGTAAAGTGTTGTTGACCAGGAAGGCTCATTAGAGACTCAGTGCCCAAGGTTTTTGTTGGGGGTTAGTCACATTGGTACCCTCTGTCTAGCATGTACCAAAATTCAAAACTCCCAAAAAGAAAGCAGGTGTTCATCATAAAATATATTGTTTTCACAAACAGTCTAGGTATCATAAACTAGCCTTATCACTTCGGGAACCATGGGAAAACTTCCAAAATCCAAGCTCTCAGTCACCAGCAAAGAGCCAAACTTGCAAGCAGGCCTTTCGAAGGAAAGCAGTCTCAGGCCTACTAAGTTATCTCTTTTTCTGCACACCCAGAGATTATTCTCCCCCGCCCCCCCCCCCCTCTGATCTTGTAGTTGTTCTGGATTCTGTTGGGTAAGCACAAGTCTTAGAGGCCTTGTAAGGGGTTACAGGATCTCTAGTTCCGGTCAGTTTTGCCATCAGTACATAAGAAGTTCTCAAAAACATATTTGTTGAATGAATGAGCTATGTGAAAAATGGGTATTTAAGAATAAAGAAAAAATTCCAAAATATTAACTAATATTAATAAAGTATGGGAAGCGGGTGTGGCTCAGTGGATAGAGCCCCCGTTTACCATATGGGAGGCCCGGGTTCGCGTCCCGGGGCCTCCTTGTGAGGGCACGCCGGCCTGAGCGGTGCGGTGGGCTGATGCAGCAACCTCAGGGCAGGAAGCAGGTGTGGCGCAATGGATAGAGCACCCGTTTACCATATGAGAGGCCCCGGGTTCGCTTCCCGCCGCCTCCTTGTGAGGGCAGGCCGGCTCGCGGGGAGCCGTGGGCTGATGCGGCAAGACCTCACAGCAAGGGGGAGATAAGCAGACACAGAGAAGACACGCAGCGAATGGACACAGCAGCACAAGCAGCAAGGGGGGCATAAATAAATAAAAATAAATAAATAAATCTTTTTTAAAAATTAAAAAAATTATTACATGCGATTTTTGTTTTAAATTTACACCCTTCCAAAAATTATAGAATAAACATGTTATTTTTATAATCAGAAAGCAAGTAAAAAATAAATGTTAGTTTCCAAAAAATCTTCTAAGTTATGATCCTATAGATTAGACCCAGAATCTGCCAAGAAGCACTGGATACAATTGACCCAAGGGATATTTTTTTACCAGAGATATTCTCAGTGAGGTCCACATCACAAATTTAAACTTATCTCTATTTATTTCCACTCAGTCTTCATAGCCTATAACTCATGAAACACAACGATCAACCCA